>JAXQQM020079575.1:0-154305 GCA_034641835.2 Pinus albicaulis
GAGGGTAAACTTCAGCAAAAATTTCAGAACAAGGATGGCTTAGAGAATTTGTTTGCCTCATTTTCCCCAAGGAAGACCCTCCAACATTCAAAAAGGTCAAATATTATCCAAAACGTGGATTCTAGAGTTTTCACAAAAGTGCGCTATGAAAGTTCTGGAAATGATTGTTTTAGCATTCAACTTCAAGCTCACTTTCTGATCAAATGGAAAGGAATTTCAGAAATATGAAGGCATTTTTTCTTCAGCATGAACCCATATAAAAAAAACACTCTTAGTTTTTGCACATCCATCAGGGTTTGAAAAATACACACTCATATTTAAGGTATTTTTGGCAAAATTATTCCTAGCCAGATTTATGTAGAAATTTTAAAATTCGACTTGGTGGAGGTGCAGCTCAACATCCACGTGGCATGATGACACATTAGTGTTGGGTGTCATTTTTGTACTCATTTCCTATGTTTTCTTCCCTCATTTCAACCCTTTTGACCTCAAACCTTGGGACTACCTTTGCCTTTTTGCTTTTTCCTTATTGTAAAATAGTGTAACTTTATTGTGTTTTATTATCTTGCCATTCTCATTAGATTATTATGATGTATTGTTTCCTTTTTGGCGCTAACTGGGGTGAATATTGGAGGAAGTTCTTTGGTCATTTTTTTATTCTTTCAGATACCACTTTAAGCACAAGAGACCCAGAACATACATGCGCATAGAACCAGTTGGGAGCATGTTGTTACAGTGTGTTGTTACATGGCGTTGCTACCTCATGAAGAGTCAGCACCTTCGTTGTCATGGCCTCTGTTGTTACACCACGATGCTTTTACACCGCGATGCCGTTACAGAATGATGTTACAGTTGCACTTTTGATTGCATACTTTCAATTTCTGGATGTTGATCCTTCTTCAAAATCTGTTACGCTACAACTATCGCATTCCAACGACAACTGTAGGAGTCATTATATATCGTCATTTAGAATAATAGCTATAGGCAGTTTTGATTGAAATCAATATTTTCCCAGTCAAGAATCTATTGAGGGAATAAATTGTAACTATAATTACTTTTTTTTTATCAGCATGAGAATCATAATATTCTCATGATTGTGCTCCTCATTTTCTGGACATGTAACTTTTATAAGCACTTGTACCTCCAAGGTCAGGAGGTTAGCACAGAACAGTATCATAATTTTGACTCTGTAATTTTGATGATCATAATACATAATATCGTATTGTTGTTGTTACATGCGTTGACAGATTTAAATCTTATTTATTTTTTATCTTCTCTTGTGTCCTATTAGGGAGGAAGGGCCCTCCTCTTTAATATGGATTGCAGTGATAAAGTAGTTATAGTATATCTTGTATTTTCTTTTGCGTATTTGGGAAGTGATATTGTTGTTGTATTGGCTGTAAGTAGATTTGCTTCAGTTTCAGTTATTTATTATGCTATTGTACATATTAAATGAGAAATACCAGCTGATGTAGTTATCGTGTGGTGTGCTAGATACCTGTTTATCTGAAGTGTGATTACATTCTTGTAGATATTTTATTCCTGCATGAGTGTTATTTTTTAGCAATTGGTTTAGTAATGATTTCTTCTTGTTTTATTTCTGCTTCTAGTATGATGTATCGGCACAGACAGTGTAACTGTCATTGAAAAAAAAAATGTCCCTGGATTGATAATTTATGTGTACTGCCTTAGTCAATTAACAATGATTAAAATAGTTCAACAATCAGCAGTCCAACACATTTAGAAAATCAGTTGGTTGCATTTTATAAGGGTTATTAAAATAAATTGTTGAGATATTTAATGAAATAAGTTTCCTTTTTGTATTCAAACTCTCCCAAACATAAAATATCCCTAAGAAGTCTCCAAGTGATGTAATTCAATTAGGAATAGGTCCCTTGAGTAGGAATTCAAGGCTGGCCCAGGTGGTAAACCATTGTATGAGATCTCACTCTATAAATGAGGGAGTTTTTGTGTTTGAAAGGGTGGATGAATGTAATTAGAATGCTATTATGTAATTTATTTCTATCAAGCTAATATAGAGTTGTAGCAGTTGTCTTTCAGACCTGAGATTCCTTTGAAGCTTATGCGTTTGTGTCTTTCTATTTTGTATATTGTTATCAACATCATAGCATTATGATCACTTGGAATTCATAATTTTTATGCTCCAATTTCCTTCATGTACTATGTTTTTGTTGTAAAAAGTTACCTTTTAAGCTCAATTGCCTTAGTTTCCATGGATTACATTTTCTTGTAATTGAAGTCCCTTAGCTGACTCCATTCCCAATGTTAGCCTTGATATACTCTTCCACCGAAAAATCACTTAAAACACAAAAATATTTAGCCATATGCAATATAAATTTTACCTTGAGAATTTCATTTTTCTTTTGAGAGAGCCCTCTCTGATTGGAAGGGCTAACTTCCAATCCAAAGTGGTTTGAAATAGTTGTGTTAGGTTGACAGTTAAAAAACCCAACTGGTTCCAACTTAGTGATAATATTTTTGTGTGTCTGTCGAGAGTTTGAAGCTACATTATCCTGGGTAATTGATTCCAATCAAAGTAACTGAGCTCTTGAAGGTAGCAGAAGATCAGAAATATTCAAGGTTGTACTTCTACCTTGGCAAATCCATCATTGAAGAATTAAAAAATTCATATCTTCATGGTGACTCCATTGCTTAAATATCAGTAGCTTGAATAAATTCTAATATGAGTTTTACTGCAAGAATAAATCCCAAGTATGCTCCTATGGATTGATCTCACATCTATGGTTTTCCAAATCCCATGCCTTGTGTTGATTTTTCGACCCATCTTACCATGTTCAAATATGAAAAGAAAGATTATGTTGGTCTGCATTTGGTTAAATTCCATACTCATGTATGTAGACTAAGGGTTTAGCTTCTTGAGGATTATCTCATGAAAATGTTTATGGCTCCCCTAGAAGACAAAGCTAGAGTATGGTATGAAGGGTTGAAATCAGGAACCTTGTGTTCTCTTAAATATTTCCATAGAATATTTCTCGAACATTATGGGAAGTCTCATCCTTCATCACCATTGTTTCAATATTGTTGTAATATTTGGAAAGGTTTCATTCAATATATTAAAATTATTGATGATGATGTAGAATGTATGGATGATGAGGAGATATTAGAGGCAATTTATGAATTTTATTCACAATAAATTTGTCACGATGATCAAGAAATTTTCTAACAAGTAGATGTCTCTTCTTTAGTTGAAGATGGAATGGATCAACAATTTGACAGTTAAGTCATATTACATGAAATTTATGAGGATTTGCAGCCTTTTCAATCTATATGCAGCCAAAGGTATGAGCCAAATCATTCAAATTGTTTTTCAGCCCATTCCTTTTCTGAGATTTTATGTCAAGAAAAAATTCTCAATATCAGGTTGTTGAAAATGCATGTATGAAAATTCTGAAAAATCCCTGAGCATATGAAAAAAATTTCGAGCATATTAAGAACAAAGAATTGAATGTTGAGAAACATGAAAATGGGCAGGAGCAAGGAGAAGTTTATGTGAAATTTTTTTATTTTTATCATGAGGATGAGGTTGATTCCTTGAGTATTCTTGAAGGCTTTCATGAGGAAGCACTAATAGAGAATACTCAAAAAAAATTTGATCTACAAGTTGTTGTCCAAAAATGTCTTGCTACATATTTAAATCATCAAAAATTCTTGTTTATGCATGATGATATACATGATATTCTCGTTGTAATGCATGGAAATTCATTTTTAAACATCCATGTAGCACATGATATGGTTTCTCCCATTGAATATTTTCATGAACAAACAGAGTCATGTCTTAAGAATGATGTCGAAATTGAATGCATAGGACAAAAGAAGCCTTCAGTTATGAATGAATTCAACCCTCATGGTTTTACTCATCAAGAAGAGCTTACTTTTCATGATTATCAAGATCCTTTGGTAAGTATTTTCTAGTCATCAGTGAAGGTGGAGTTTCTTTCATTTATAACTTCAAGTTATCGATTCAATTTTCATTATGAGTGCCAATATATGATCCATTTATGATTTGTTCAAGCACAATCAATAATCTCGGGAGTTGGATCATCTCTTTGACTGGCTATACTAGAGGTTTCATATTTCTTGAATCAAACATATTATTTTTAGCTTAGGGTAGATTGGTATGTACATAAATAATCTCACAGGTTTGAGCATACTATTTTTAGCAGTAGTGTCTTCAGTTTGCCACATGGTTTTCAATCATAGTTGTGATTATCAGTTTGAATGGCAGTTTGGTTTTACGAGCAGAAGTCAGTTTGCAAGTTGCAGTCTTCAAGTTGTAAATTGATCAATGAATAGGCACGTGGTCTACGAGTTCTTTGACGCACCATAGGGGCGCAACATCCCCATTGGAGCCACTGTTATCCATGATGACCATTAGGTTGGTCTTGAGTCAATTAGGGTAAGTTACTTAGGGTTGAATATGATCTCTTGAATTTGTAATTTAAAAAAAAAAACATATGTGTGGGGGTCTTTGGGTGAGTTTGAAAGGTCATCATTAATGTAAGAGGTGCCATTTTCAAAGAAAAATCCAAAAAAATCTTTATGCATGAGTTAATCTGATTATTAGAGTGAATTTGACACTTTTACCAACTTCTACAGCAAATTCAGTGTAAACAGGTCAGGATTTGCTACGAAAGTTCCTGTACTTTGTTTTTCTTCCAGCGTTATGTGTTTTTTATGTTTTTGAGTGGTCAACACAGTGAAAAGGTGGATGAATAATAAAATAAGAGCTTGAATATTATTGTGCCACTTGTTCAAGAGGGCAGCTCAGCAGTCAAAATCCATATGGCTGACAGCTCATCAATTGGATAGCTCACCATCTCAACGTAGGTTTACAAGGTTTTAACTCCATTGTATCAGTTGGCCAACACCTCAGCATGTCAGTTTGGTTCGATAAAAATGATACGAGCTAAATTGAAGAAAAAGGGTCTTAAAATGGTTGTACAAAATGATGATGTTACTCCATGAAAGATGGTAAGGAAACACATTTTTGAACCATATTTTGTCTTATACTATAATACTAGGCAAGTATAGGCTCTAGTAGTGTTTTGGAGGTGAAAAAAGGAAGAAGGTGTAAAATATCAGTAAACTAGGTACTTTCGTAGTAAGTCTCGGGCTTAAAGACGAGATTTTGCTACGAAAGTGTTGTACATTTATTTGAGGGTAAATTTTAGCAACAATTTCAAAAAAAGGATGGCTGAGAGAATTTTATTATCTAATTAAGCCCAAGGAAGACCCTCCAGTAGTAAAAAATGTCAAATATTATGCAAAAGGTGGATTTTGCAGTTTTATACGAAAGTGTGCAACGAAAGTTCTGGAAATGAATGTTTTAGTAGTCAACTTCAAGCTCACTTTTTAACCAAATGGAAATGAATTTTGGAAATATGAAGGAGGTCTTCCTTCAAAACTAGCCCATCTATAAAAACCTCTCTCAGTTTTTGCACATCCATCAGGGTTTGGAAAATGCACACTCATCTTTGAGGCATATTTTACAGAATTTTTCCTAGCGAGATTTGTATAGAAATTTCAAAATTCGACTTGGTGGAGGTCAAGCTCAGCATCCATGTGGAATTATGACACATAAATAGTCCAACACATTCATAAAATCACCTGGTTTCATTTTATAAGGGTTATTGAAACAATTTTTTGAGCTATGTAATGAAAGAATAGTCCTTTTGTATTCAAACTCTGCCAAATATAAAAATATCCCTAGGAAGTATCCAATTTATGTAATTCAATTAGGAATATGTCTCTTAAGTAGGAATTCGAGGCTGGCCCAGGTGGCAGACCATTGTATGATACCTAACTCTATAAATGAGGGATTTTTTGAGTGTGAAAGGGTGTATGAATGTAATGAGAAGACTATTATGTAATTTATTTCTACCAAGCTAATATACAGTTGCAGGAGTTGTCTTTCAGACCTAAGATTTTTTTAAGCTTATGTGTTTGTGTCTTTATATTTTGTATATTTTTATCAGCATCATAGTATTATGATCACTTGGAATTCATAGTTTTTATGCTCCAATTTCCTTCGTGTACTATGTTTTTGTTGTAAAAATTTACCTTTTAAGCTCAATTGCCTCAGTTTCCATGGATTACATTTACTTGTAATTAAAGTCCCTTAGATGAATCCATGCCCAATGGTAGCCTTCATACACTCTTCCAACTACAAATCAATTAAAACAAAAAAATATTTAGTCATCCGTGATATAAGTTTTACCTTGAGAATTTCATTTTTCTTTTGAAAGAGCCCTCTCTAATTGGAAGGGCTAACTTCCAATTCAAAGTGGTTTGAAATAGTTGTGTAGGTTGACAGTAGAACAAACCAGGTGGTTCCAGCTTAGTGATAACAGAATATTAATGAAATTTTTATCACTCATAATTTTGTGAGTCATTACTTGAAATGGTCATACAGTTCACTCCTCAAAACGGTAAGGACTCCTTAAAACTTTTTCAAGTTGGCATATGAAATTTCATTTTTTCATATTTAACCTATCATAAGTTTCAATACCACCCTCATTTCACCTCAAAAACACCTCCATACAGGCCACATAATTTTCCATCAGTCATCATTTGTTGACATATCTCATTTCCCAAGCTTAAAACTCCGAAAAGAGGGATTTTTGTTTTCAGAATGTAGAATTTTCCTATTTTATACATGTTTTTAGAATGCGGATTCTGGAAAGATAGAGATGTATTTAAAAACACCAAGAGAGTTTTTTATTCAAGACATACTGACCTACAAAAACCACCTTCATTTTTGCAATATATATCAAGGATGGGGAGAAAAGAGCTCATATCTGAACCCTATGTTTTAAAAAAAACAATCATTTTAGTGATGAATAAACTTGCTAAAGGAGAAAAGGATGTTTTTTGAAGAGGAAACACCTCAAGGATCTTAAATTGAGTTTGATTATGTTTTAAGAAGTTAAAGGCATTTTGAAAACCAATTTTATACAGCTGGAAGGTACATTTCTGAAACAAGGAAAAAATCTGGAATTTACACTGTTTATGATAGTTTCGTAGCGTTTCCTAGGCTTGAAGCTAAGAAAACGATACGAAACCCCCTATAGATTTTTTTTTGTTTAAAAAAAAACTTTTGGTAGTTTCCAAGGGGAAGAAATAATAGGGAATATTTTTCAAAACATGATGAAGACCATGCAAGAGAAAAGAAGCAGAAATTCTGATGGCAAAGGTCATTTTTGTACGCAACGAAACTGCCATGTTTTTGTAGCGAATATTTTTTTAAGGTTTCTGAGAAAATAAAAAAATATTTTGTAAATATGAAAGATTTTTTTCTTCATCAGAGGACCATATAAAAAAACCTCTCTTAGTTTTGGAAAATCCATCGGGGTTTGGAAATTATACACTCATCTTTGCACGCTATGAAACTGCCCTTTTTTCGTAGTGAACTGTTTTTTACAGTTTCTGAGAAAAAAAAAAAAAATAAAAAAAAAAATTGGAAATCAAAAAGAGTTTTTTCTTTAGAACAGGTCCATCTACATAAACCTCTCTCAGTTTTGGCAAATCTATCAGGTTTTGGAAATTATACACTCATCTTTGAAGCCTATTTTTTAAGAATTTTCACTAACTAGATTTGTGAAAAAATTGTAAAAATTCGACTTGGAGGAGGTCCAGCTCAGCATCCACATGGCATAATAACACATCAGCACTCTAATACACTCAGAAAATTAGTTGGTTTCAGTTGATAAGGGTTATTAAATTAATTTGTTGAACTATTAATGAAATAAGAGTCCTTTTGTATTCAAACTCTGCAAAATTGAAATATCCCTAGGAAGTCTCCAGGTGATAGAATCATGTTTGAAATAGGTCTCTGAGGTGGGAATTTGAAGCTATAAAGGTGGCATATCATTTGTATGAGTCCTAATTCTATAAATGACTTAGTTTTAGAGTTATAAAGGGTTTGGATATGTTATGGCTGACTGTTACTATTGTAAACAGGTTGTTGATCAGTAATGGAGAATGGCTATTGGTTTCATCCTTCACCTAAGATTCATTTGATACTTTCATGAACCCTATGTATCTTATTACTTTCTGTCAATATTTTAATGTTTGATTAATCATAATTCTTTCTTTGCATGCTCTGAATTCCTTTCAAGCACTAAACTATTGGATATCTTTCTCAATGTCCTGCTTTCAGTATCTTAATGTTCATTACTCATAATTCATGTTTCTCATGCTCTGACTTCCTTTGAACATTTATATATTGATTAAACTCTATATGTGTGTATTCTACTGTCATTTAAGGGTCTACATGCCTCAGCTTCCATAAGGAGATCCCTTTTCATTGAGATCCCTGTCACTGACTCCATAGCCCAATGGTAGAAATCCTTCATCTTTTCAACCTGCAAACATATAAAACCAAGACACAATTCATAGAGTTAGCCATATATATTTATCATTAACCATTATCATAAATTATCTGTGAGAGATCCCTCTCATATTGAAGATGCTAAGCTTTAGTCAAAATCTGGTTTGAAACAGTTACTCCATATTGACCATTGTAGCAGCCCAATAGGACTCAATTTGGTGATAACATTTTGGCGTCGTTTTCGGGGAGCCGAAGGTGTAAATTTTCCCTGGGAAGAACGACAAAGTTTCAGTTCTAAGGTCTGAGAGTAGCAGATACTTAGACACATATTGGATTTATTTCTACTCTAGCGACTCCACACATCAAATAATCATTTGGAAGGTGACTCCACTGCTTGAATATCAGCAGCTTGATGAAGTCTCAAAATGAGTTCCATTGCAAGAATAAATGCCAGGTATGCCCCTATGAATCGGTCTCATATCCCTGGTTTTCCAAATCCTATGCCAAAGGTCGAATGGTTAACTGATATTAGTATATTTAAAGAAGAAAAGAAAGACAATGTTGCTCGTCATTTGGTTATATTTCATATGCATGTACACAGACTTAAGGTTTAGTTCCCTGAGGATTGTCTCATGAAGATGCTTATGGTCACTTTGGATGGAAAAACATGGTCTTGGTACGAAAGCCTGCCAAATGGTTCATTATATTCTCTTGTTGATTTCCATGTTGCATTTTATGAGATGTATGAAGAGGGTCATCCCTCCTTATTGCTAGTCAAAGACTGTTGGAAACATTGTGTGAGTTTTATTGAATATTTGGAGAATTGTTATGAAGTGACGAGTTCATGGATGAGGAAATTTTAGAGGCCCTTCATAACAATCCCTTTCATCACCAAGAAGAAAGGATAGCCTCTCTCTTGGATGAAAATGAAACCCACCAAGAGTTCATTTATGAAAATGATGTTACATCCTCTGAGTTTGATGAAAATTTGCAACAGACTTGTCAATGTTTTGATCATCAGAAGTATGAGAATAATTTCAAAAAACATGAGAAAATATTGGAAGATAATTGCTATAATCCTCAGGTAAAGGAAGAAGTTTATTCTTCATGTCATTCCTTGCATCAGCATACATCAAATAATGATCACACTAATGAGGAAGTGGATGAAATTTTTTCCTTATCCTTGTATTCTAATCTGAAGTCATTTGAGTGCAAGTCAGAAGATAAGATTCAATTTGTGGATGAAGTTGCTAAGAACATTGAAAAAGACATTGAAGTTTTAGAAGATCAAATTAAATATTATAGTCTTCATGATCAAGATCAGTCTTTTCAAAAGTTTTTAATGCCAGATCACAAAGAGAGGGTGCTATAGCCTTTCTCTTTTGAGATTGAGGAAGAATACCCTGTTTTTGAAATTTTTTTTGATAGCACACAACTGAAATCTTGTGTGGCTGAACAAAGCATATATGAGTTGTCCAAAGCTGTAGAATACAGTCTTGAGAATCATCAAACAAATTATGTCTTCTATGATCCTATAGTTGACTTTATGGAAGAGTTCTATAGTCCAAATTTCTAGTTATAATTTCATTATGAGTATCAGATACATTTTATGTTGCCTTGGTCATTTCAGTATCATGCTTACTTTTGGTTAAGTGCAGTCAAGAGGTTCAAATGTCAGATCAGATCAATGACTAGCTTCATTGGAAGTTTCATGTTGCTTGAATTAAAAATGGAGATTGCAGTTGTTAGGGTAGGTAGGAGTGTGTGAATAAGATCAAAGTTGACTAAGAATCTTTTCAGTAGGTACAAAGTTGGTTTTTCAGCAGTAATCATCAAGCTTGAGCCCAAGGAGAAGGTCATAAGTGCTTGGCGGAGTTTTCATAAATTTCGGAGTTTTTATTTCCAAGAAGATTGATGGCACTAGAATTACAGGTTCTTTGGTGTACCACAGGGTCACACCATCCGAAGTGGAGCCACTCTTATCACTCATAATTTTTTGAGTCATTACTTGAAATGGTCATTTAGTTCACTTCTCAAAATGGTAAGGACTCCTTAAAACTTTTTCAAGTTGGCATAGGAAATTTCATTTTTTCATATTTAACGTATCCTATGTTTCAAGACCACCCTCATTTCATCTCAAAACCACCTCCATATAGGTCACATCATGTTCCATCAGTCACCATTTTCTGACATATTTCATTTCCCAAGCTTACAACTCCGAAAGAGGGTTTTATTTTTTCAGAATGCAGAATTTTCATGTTTTATACATTTTTTTAGAATGCGGATTCTGGATAGTTGGAGATGTTTTTCAAAAACCAAAGAGAGGTTTTTCTTCAATACATACTGAGCTACAAAATCATCCTTCAGTTTTGCAATATCTGTCAAGGATATGGGGAAAAGAGCTCATCTCTGAACCCTATGTTTTCAGAAAAATAGAGTCATTTTAGTGATGAATAAACTTGCTAAAGGAGAAAAGGATGTTTTTTGAAGAGGAAACACCTCAAGGATATTAAATTGAGTTTGATTATGTTTTAAGAAGTTAAAGGCATGTTGAAAACCAATTTTATGCAGCTGTAAGGTACATTTTTCAAAGAAGGAAAAAATCTGGAATTTACATTGTTTGTGACAGTTTCGTAGTGTTTCCTAGGCTTGAAGCCAGGAAAACGCTACAAAAACACCTCTAGCTTTATTTTTGTTTAAAAAACCACTTTTGGTAGTTTCCAAGGGGAGGAAATGATAGGGAAGATGTGTCAGAACATGATGAAGACCATGCAAGAGAAAAGAGGCATAAATTCTGATGGCAAAGGTCATTTTTGTATGCTACGAAACTGCCATTTTTTCGTAGCGAATTGTTTTTTAATGTTTCTGAGCAAATGAAAAATTATTTTGGAAATATGAAAGAGGTTTTTCTTAAGCACATTTTCTTCTATAAAAACCTCTCTCATTTTATGCAAATCTATCAGGTTATGGAAATTATACTCTCATCTTTTCACGCTATGAAACTGCCTTGTTTTCATAGTGAATTGTTTTTTAAGGTTTATGAGCAAATAAAAAAGCATTTTGGAAGTGTGAAAGAGGTTTCTCTTCAGAACAGGTCCATCTACAAAAATTTCTCTCATTTTCTACAAATATATTAGGTTTTGGAAATTATAAACTCATCTTTGAAGCGTATTTTTTCAGAATTTTCACTAACTAGATTTGTGAAAAAATTGTAAAAATTCGACTTGGAGGAGGTCCAGCTCAGCATCCACATGGCATAATGACACAACAGCACTCTAGTACACTTAGAAAATCAGTTGGTTTTAGTTGATAAGGGTTTTTAAATTATTTTTTTGAACTATTAATGAAAGAAGAGTCCTTTTTGTATTCAAACTCTGCAAAACAAAAATATCCCTAGGAAGTCTCCCAGTGAAAGAATCATGCTTGAAATAGGTCTATGAGGTGGGAATTTGAAGCTAGCAAGGTGGAATATCATTTGTATGAGTCCTCATTCTATAAAGGACTGCGTTTTAGAGTTATAAAGGGTTGGGATATGTAATGGCTGACTGCTACTAGCCTATGGAAACCCAAGGAAAAATTTGGTCTCAGGGCTAGGGCTTGGGATATCTCACAATCCCACCATCAAAATTTCTTCAAATTTATAGGATACATTGAGGACACACTATCGCAAGATAAGATAGGAGATGAAACTTTTTAAATGGGTACTTTGTCGGAAAAATAATGCCCTAAGTGGCCTAGCGTGGCTAGACCTAGAGAGGAGGAAAAGGTGAATAAAAATGGTTTTAGGGTGATCACCTTATGGTGGACCAGTGCCTAATTCCTTTAAGGATATTGGACTCAAGAATAATTATGATAATGGATTTCATTTCTAGCTCAAGGAGCCTCTAAGGACAACTTCGTTTGGCATTAGGGCAAAGGAGAGTTATCATAAAGAGTTTATACTGTGTTTGCAAATCAAGATGGCTTATCAAGATGATTTGATCTCAAGGAAAATTTGTTCAACACACATGGACCATACATGGAGATATGCTATAAAGAAATATAATTCCACAATTTAGCAGTAAATGCATGCAATAATTAGCCCTAAAATAGCGAAAATCCCATTATCAATGCATGTGACAAAGTCAAAGATAATAACATTAAGTTTGTGCTTACATGTAAGAGAATATATCTAACCATAAATACATTTTCAAATCAAGAAGCTCCAAGATAATAAAATATAATCCAACCATCAAAATTCATCCATGCTCCAAGTTCGTCCACCAAGAAGGAATAATGAAAATATCAAGAGAGAGAATGATCCAATTCAAGTGATCATTCAAAATGAATTCAAATCACTCCTATTTATACACTTCCTAGGAGTTGAAATTTCATAATTATGCCTACATTAGCCCCTAAAATAAAATAAAGTGTAAAATAACTAATTTTTGGTGATAAGCCCACAAAAATAGCTCAAAAACAAAATAATAAGCCTCTCAAGGGGTCAAATTGTGAATGATACATGTCGTTGGGCCCTCTAGGATGTCTGGTGAAGTCCATAAGTGCCACACTGATGAATGTGACTCCCAAAAGTGATGGAAAAGGGGGTGGTTGCTTGTTCTCCAAACAATAAACATGTGGTGCTCCTAGTGCGTGTGGGGGCACACAAATAACCTCATGAGTCTCTAAGTAGATCGAAGCTGCCTGTAGAGCATCTGTAAGGGCTCAGATGATAATATAAGTGATTCCACATCAACATAAAACTCCTGGGCCATCATCCAAGTGCATGGTACCACTGTGGGGTCGACTAGGCATGATGAACTAGATGCATCTTCCTCGTCCAATATGTGAATCTTGAGCACTCTCTGACCATATCTAGGGATCCATGTAGTACTTTCTACTACTATGAAGGCCTATAGCTCTATAAAAACACCCTACATGTGTAAATGTAGCTCTCTGGAGAGTTAGGACCCCATATAGGGAGACCAAACCCAAATGGAAAACATCTGCAATCCTGCATAAGATCCAATGCCTCCCCTAACCCTCCGACACAGCAAGTCATTAAAGAAATCAAATGAATTATCTTACAAACCATGGAAAATAGGTGGACACTTCATAATGGCATGCCCTTCCATAGTGGGCTTTCGCATGTGCTAATGTCTCCAAGCTCCAAAGGGGGTTAATCAAGTAACTTATTAGATGGTTTCTTCCTTTGGAGGGGATTATATGTCCAAGGTACACCTCTAAAATGGTGGTGGCATGGAATAGGGAATGAAAGGGGAAATCCTAGGCCACACATTGTGATACACAAGTATCTAGAATAAGGGAAGCCCACACCTGGGTATATAGTGTATAGGAGGGAGAAATCATGATACATGAGGTGCCCCGACCTTGATTTTTCCACCCTTATTTATATTCCTTTTTCCTTTTATAATTTTTATTTGATTAAATGCCCGGGGCTCAAATGATAAGAGAATGATGTGTAAGATATATCAATGGATACCCCCTTTAAGGTAGGGTGGTTCATTTTCCACCAGGGGTTGGGACAATCATGGGTTCTTGAATGATAATGGAGGCTCGTCTAGGGCCTATGCAACTAGGGTGATGGCCATGGGTATGGAATTAGGGGAATTTTGAGGTCTAAAATGGGCCTCCTAAAGAAATTATAAAATAATAGTGGAAATAATAAAATAATATTATATTACATCATCAAATTTTAGAGGGAAAAAATAAAAAACTATTTGTTCAACTCGTATTTTCAACTTATCTCCATATAGGTTTACTCAAATTTCAAGCGGAAACACTCGTTGGATGCATAATTTGATTCCTCATCCAAAGAGTACCTACGTTGAATACTTTCGATGGATCTTGCTACACTAAAAATTAGAAATACATGAAAAATGTGATTTCAAACACGTTTTTTCATGTATTTCTCATTTTTCGTATAGCAGGGTCCATCGAAAGTATACAACATGGGTACTCCTTCGATGAGGAATCAAATTTTTCATCCAATGAGTACTCTCACTCAAAGTTTGAGTAAAACTTAGGGAAATAAGTTGAAAATATGAGTTGAAAAAGTAGTTTTATTATTTTATTATTTTTTAATATTTTTACCCTTTTACTCCAAAAATGGTGAATCATCCCCCATGGTTGACATCATCATATTGAATCCTACTGTTTCTTATAAAATTTAATTTTGTTGTATATTTTTCTTAGGAGGCCCATTTTAGACCTCAAAAATTCTCGAATGGGGTAGAGCTCATGCATTTCCTTTTTCACATGTGCTAAATATGTTTGTCCCAACCATATTTTGCATCTTGTGGTGCATTTTCCTATTGAGTGTGGCCATTTATGTTTTTTTATTTTCAGATGCTTCAACCTATGGGGCATCGTTCCAAGCCTAACCTGAGGTGAGGGCAATGGGAAGGGGTGGCTAACCCTATGTGGACCCAGTGAAGACATGTGGACCTAGGTGGGAAAGATAATGAATGGGGTTATAATAAATGGAAGGAGAATGATATATGTGGATGAGGCAGCGATACCACACAACCAAAATCAGGGTTTCCCATGTAGTACCACCCTAAAACCAAATGGTCAGTAAAGGAGATCCAACAGGACTAAGATCCAATGATAACATCCAAAAGAGGTCTCAGTAAAGGAGATCCAACAGGACTAAGATCCAATGATAACATCCAAAAGAGGTCTAGGAGGTAGAAGCACACACCTAGCCCACTCATTCCTTTGAATCCCCCCATTAATCCATGCCCAAAAGTGTCCATGATAAGAAAACTCAATACTCAATTACCAAATGACAAGACATACCTTTAGGTTTGGGAGGTACACCTTCAAACATGCTATCATGATAGATGGGTGAGGGACCACATGGTTGGCTTAGGTGGTGGAGAAATGGCACAATGAGCTTGTTGGTGGCTACAAGGAGTTTTTGATTGCTGGCTAAGGACCATCTTGGAGAAAAAATTTCTTCTAGGGATATCACCCACAAAGTGGTGGGTAATATGATTCACCTCATTCTTATGTTGAGGAGAATCCCCCATATAAGCAGAATGAAAGAGTAACAACTTTAATTGTGTTTGCAATTAGTGGGTAGAAGCGCTCCCACGATTCTGACCATTCAGATAGTGAAAATGAGATATCGTTCTCTGTTAATCCGTTAGTGACAGAGCTTTCTCAAGAAAACAAGGATTTGGCCTTGTCTCCAATTGTAATCAATAATTCTATAGGTTGGGTATACATATGTAAGAGAAAGGGGAAAAGAGAAAAACCTTTGAACAACCTTTGAACAATTCTGATATGTGGCACTAGAAATGTTGAAGAATATTTTTGAAGTGTATGACTTCTTGATGCAACATGTTTTTATGATATAATAGAATTAAATTGACAAAAAAAATGGACATAAAAACACTTACCTCATAATATATCTGACATTGCGTTATAAAAACTAACTAAATTATAACTTTATTTTAAATTATTATTATTATTAACTACAAAACATTAATATGAGTTAAACATACATATATATATATATATATATATATATATATATATATATATATAGAGAGAGAGAGAGAGAGAGAGAGAGAGAGAGAGAGAGATAAACATGTAACAATTTTCTTAATCATGAAGATTCACCCCCATTTTACCATAAAACATTGTTACTATATCATGAGCCAATACCATGAATTACTAATACCAGATGCCCAAATAAACCATAATTCATGTTCATATGAATTTTTTTTAATTAATCAATTTAATTAAAAGAGCAGAAAGAACATAACTACTTTCGAGATAAATCTCAACCTTTGATTTGTGATTACTACTAAGAATATTTTATAATATTTTGTGTTTGTTGAATTCCTACCATCAACCCAATCATTATTGATAATTAAATTAAAATTCTGGAAACACAAATCCAATATAAAAACACCTATCAATGTAATTATGAAATAAATTAATGAAACTAAATCCAAAAACCCACAAATATATAAACAAATTTTAATACATCTTTTTAATAAAAAAAATGAGTAGGATTTGTATTAAAATCTACACAAGGATGAACAATTACCCGGGAAGTGAGTTACAATATATTCTTCTTCTTGTGAGGCACTTTGAAAAAACAAAAATACCAACATCTTTCCAATAAGAGCATGGAGGGAAAAGTTTCAATAGTAATTCTTCTTAATTGTATTCCTCCTGTTACATAAGAGAAGGAATAAATTCTAACAAATTTCTTATATAGAAAAAATAAGAAACAATACATTTCTATAAATTTCTAGAGGATGGCCCACCGCTTGGCCCAGAGGAGTCAAGAACAAAGTCCTTTTTACTATGATCCTTCTTGCTTCTTATTACCGGTGCAAGCACATATGAATAGGAAGAGGAAGAAGAGGAAGAATTATTCACGACCACCTTAATAACTACTTCATATTTTAATGCAAAAACCTATGTGGAAAGCTTTCCCACTATAGTTGGCGAGACCTGATCTAAATATTATTCGTCATTTGAATAAGGAGGAACCTTCAGAATAAGTTTATTTGGTTGATCCACTTGGGCCTCAAGATTCTAACTTTCTTCTTCAGAAGGATTTAGGCTTTCAAAGCTATTTTTGGAAAGGGGTTGATTCTTAGGTTCAGTCTTACAAGTATGTTGTTTTTTACTCTCATGTTTCTTATGTTTCCTTTTAACTAGGGTGAATCCTTGTGTGCTTTCTCCTTGCTCTCGAGGAGGCGATAGAGTTGGGAAGCTTCAAGAAACTGAATCTTTTGGACAAATTTTCGTAAAATTTCCATACTCACACCACATATTATATTTGAAAGGAACCTATTCATAATATAGATCCTGTTGGTCTAAGTTTTAAATGATATCAATATGGCATTGTTGAGATGGAAAATATTCTTGTGATGCATGAATAACCCTTTCATGAAGTTATCCATAACCTCATACAAACCCTAGAAGAAATTCCTATGTGCATATGTCACTTAAGTCAATATTAGGTCAACCCTAGGGATATTTATAATGATCCTTGATGACATACCCTAGCATCATAATGTTCTTCCCTAATTGAAAATTTCATAGCATTAACCATATATACTGATAAAAAAACTAACATTTGATGCATGGTTGATTGTTGGTTGGAAAATAATATGAAGCCCTAATCCTTCTTGATTGATGCTCATGGTGCTCTAGTCTTTAATGAAATAAGGAATCCCTAATCCTAATAAATAACACAAGTGAAGAAGCCCTAAACATTGTCCAAATCATAATCCCGAAGGATGTCATGATAAAATCATGATGATTGATTCATAAAAATTATTTTATTGATGAAAAGGTGACCTCACTTAAGGATGGGATTGGCATAATATTGTATAGGTAAGTTTCCTCTTTCCAACAAGATATTTCATGCCCTCTAACTCCTCATAAGTTCAGAGAAAACAAATTTAAAAGTTATAATAATTAACTTTTTAGGCTAGCCAAGGAAAGCCTACTTGTGCAAGTTGACCTTACCTCAAAGAGATGTGTTTATTAGTGTATGGTGAAATTATTTTAAATAAAAGTCAATATACTTCATTTCAATCAAGAAAATTCGGTGAAAATTTCATAGATTGAGAAAATAATTAAGAAGGAGCCTGAGGAGGAAGTTTGGGTTATCTTTATAGGATATCAGACCTAAATAAATACTTGGAGCCTTGCACAAGCTACCACCTGTGGGAGACATCTCCTCTCGGGTCTGAGGAGTTACATTTCTAAAAGAACTACAGTGACATTCTTTTATACAAAGAGGAAGTTTGTTGTATCATCACATTATGAGAGATGTTTCGAGGCTTGTCCCGCCTAATAAAGGTCTTCCCTTCTTGACGTAGGTATGAGGCAACCTACAGGTGAGGAAATTCATCTATTAAAATCCAGAAATAAGAGAAAAATGGATCATATTGCAATTCTTCAGGCTTAGGCCTATGTTAAAGAAATATCTTATAAGGGTTCTTCAAATTCAGGTTGAAATTCTAGCCCGAACCTCCAGTAGAAGACCGAAATTGCAGTCACATATAGCTTCCTATTACAACTCGGTGAAGTAACCATAACTCGGATTGTAGAATATAACAGGCATCTGTGGAGGACAAATTTGTGGAGACAAGAAGCTCGATCATTCACCACTGTTCCAAGCTCAAATTTGTATAAAACATTGAGTTGAGAGTAGTGTCAAGTGAGCAAACTTTTGGAGAGAAAATACACCTTGGAATTGACCAGCTATTAACCTATAAAAATTATATATGGAACAATGATACATGTGACTCAAACCTTTGTGAAAAGTGTAGAAAGACTCTGCCTCCAAGATTTTGCATTGGCTTGTAAGAAATTGGTTTTGGAAACATCCCTTAACAGTCTTTTGTATATATTGAAGTGGATTTGAAGTTAATTTGAGAATATTCCCAAAGGCAACACTTGTATTGACTTAAGTACTTGTATTAGTGTAGCAGCCTTTGAGCAGTGAATTTCTTTTTGGATAGAGGATATTGGAAGCCTTGAAGTCATATCGAAGATATAAGATTATGGAGAGCTCTTGAGGAAGCTTATGGAAGGCCTTCTTGAAGCATAGCTTGAATATTTGTAAAATCAACTTGGACCCTAGAACTTGGAGAAGTTGAAGCCTTGATCAGTGAAGATCTTGAAGACTTAGTGAGAGTGACATTTTAGGTATGTTTTAGAAGCATATTTAAAGAGTCTTATTTTGGAGAAGGATTGAATCTAGAAAACTAGGTGCAAACCTTGAAAAGTGTCTTGGAGCACCTATTGAGGAGCTTGTGGAGAAATATCTTGTTGGCCAAGCATTGTTGAAGACACCTTTTGGAAGTTGACTTGGAGACATTTTTGGAGACCATGGTGCACTAAAGACATCATGAGGTGACCTTGGAGAATTTTTTTTGGGTAAGATGAAGAGAAGTGGTGACACCTTCATGTGAAGAAAAGTTGTCATTGATGAGCTAAGAGACTTGGAGATCATTTGAGGGCAGTGTTAAAGGTGAAGATATTGACAAGGTTCATTGAAGAATATATTGGGGGCCGTGGAGAATCATAAACCATCTTGACAAATTGAAGCTATGGGTTGGAGCCCTAGAGGATTGGAGTCCTGAAGAAGATCAGGTTGGTGCCTGTACCAGAGATAGGGTTGCAACCCTACAGGTTGGAGCCTCAAAGTGACAAGGTTGGAGCCTTGGAAGATAGGGTTGGAGCCCTATAGTTCAGAACCTTGTGAATTCCAAGTCGATGCTCGGCATAATACAAGTTGGGGCCTGGAAGGATTGAATATTGGTGTCTTCATATAGGTTTGGAACCCTATACATTAATTTATTGGATTTATTGTAAAGAAGAGGATTTAAGTCATCATTATATATGGTTAATAAAAGTATTTATTCTTATTTTTCATTGTGTGTTATAATTATAAGTGATCTAAGTGGGAGAAATAAAAATTTCAAAGAACTATTGATTCACCCCCCTCTCAGTATTTCCAACAATTGGTATCAGAGCGATTACCTTCACTCAAAGCCTAAGACCTTGAAGGATGATCCTTAGAAAAAAAAATTGAAAATCCAAGGAAGAAATCCTCCAATCATTCTAAAGATGTCTCTTCCTCAACCAAGAAAATTGAAGACAATCAAATTGGGAAAGCTCCATTGTTCAATGGAAACTTCGAAATATAGAAGGCACGAATGAAGAATTTTATAATGGATCAATGGTTTGAGGTTTGGGAATCAATGATTATTGAAGTCACAATGGAATAATAATCCAAGGAATATAATACAAGAGCGATGAAGGCAATATTGAGTGGGCTACCAGATCCTATAAAGGCCAAAGTGGAAAACATTTCTTCAGCATAAGGTATGTGGGACAAACGTCAATAAATTCACTCAAAAGGAGCTTTGATCATGACCTATGATCAAGAAGATGATGAAAAGAAAAAAATGGAATCTAGAAACCATAAAAGAAGTTGAAAATAAGAGTGAATACATCAGGACCAAGGATGACCTAGAAGATGAAGAAAATGAAGAAGATCTCAAGGAAAAACTTGTAGTTATTGATTTCTGGTAGCATATTATGTGCTCTAAGTCTCAAAAATTTTAGGGAGGCTTAGGCGCATGCAGGGCCAAAGAAACTGTTGTATCTTAAGAGACAATCCCTTGGTTGTGGTAAGGAATCAGTGCTTAAGACATTTTAGAAATATATGTCACAAAAATTATAATATCATATGGTATTTGTTTAATTCCTTTGGAAATTAATTCTTTAATACAATGCCATTAAATTTTGATATCTGAGTGAAAGGAAGAACTGAAAGAGAAATTCAAAATGATATGATGAAAAACATAATCTTACTCTTACTCACAGGTGTAATAAAGAGACCAACAAATACTTTAATTCACTTCATTCAAAGAAGAATAAACAAAGAATGAAACTGGGAATACAAATCACCATTAACAGATGTAGGAAACTTGATCTTCTTTCATTAAATTTTCAGAAAATTAAGTACAAAATTTGTAGTCATGCAGAGGTCCAAAACTTTAAACCCCCCTCTTTCTTTCTCATTTGTTTAAATACATACAAAAGCAATTTTTAACTACTGGAACTTCTTGTAACTACTCAAACTACCTAAAACTGTGTAAACTACCTCTTACATCTTTTATTAAAGACTTCATTACAATATCAATCTCTTAACAAAAAGGATAAATAAAACTAAAAGTATCAATATATTTGTTGGATCTATATTTGATTGGTTGTCACTATGTTTCCCTGATTTTTTGATGTTTCCTTTTGAGGTGCTGAGGTGTCACCCGATGAATTAGTCATCCATGCTCTACACTTTTTCTAGATTTAAATGTTGGCTTTAGGAGAATTGACCAACTTGTGATATTCTAATCTGAAAGCACTGATCCTATTGAAAGTGGGCCTTTCTGTGAACAAAGTCTTTACCATCCATAATAATTGAAAATGCCTCTGTAAGAAATTGACAACTATAGCTCCTTTCAAGATTGCAGTTTTTTCATGGGTATTATCAATATTTCTCTTTTCTATCACTAATAAAGGCTCATATGAATCCCATGATAGAAGACTTCCTTTCAGATCCCAGAATGATGGTATCCATACTCTAGTCCTTTGGTCGAATATATTATCAAATATTTTTATAGCCTGTTTGATTTCTGTCAATTTCTTCTCTGCCGACTTCATGCAAGCATTTTTCACAATCAACTTATTTATCACTAGAACACACAATTTTCTATCTTTGATTTCATGTTCCTCCAACTCCTGATCTGTCTTGGAATTGATAAAATCAATGAATTTCTTTTCCCATAAAGCTCTGTTAAGAGTCTTCTGTTTGTTAGCCATAACGAGTTCTTGTAAATCTCTGACTATGTTTTTTTCCTCTGACACTATAATCAAATATTCCCAAACTGTTTTCAGGACTTCAATGATTTCATTCCACACAATATCCTTCGCTTGAATCAAAGACATGTTTCATTTCAGTTTTTCTTTGAGATTCTTGATTTCATCATAAGCTGTATGGCAATCTGATTTATACTTATTGACTTCTCCTTATTTGGCATGCATTATCTTCATAGTTTTGTCAAGGTCACTCTGAGTTTTCTTAAGATCGATATCTACCATATTTAACTTTGTGCTCAACTGGGACAATATTTTTGTTGGATCATCAGTTCCAAATGACATGACTATGGTGCAAGAATGAGATTCAATTTGACCTTACAAGTTAAGTACTGACTCCTTTAATTTAGAAATATCTTCCTCTTTCTGCAACAGCTGTTGTAAAAGACTTTCCTTTTGATTCTCTACCTTTATTACCTTTGTTGCCATTAGATTCTCTCTAATAGGTAACTTTAACTTTTTCTTCAATACATTGATTCCCGACTCAACACTTTGTACTAACTTCTATACAGTTGATTATCTTCTTCAACTCTTCATTCTGAGTTTAAAGAGCCCTGGAATTCGCCTTCCACAAATTTAGTTGTTTAATCACTTTTCCTAACATATTTTTTGCCTTATGAGAAGCTACACTTGTTTTAGTTAGGTCACTAACAATCAATTGGTCTATCTGCATATGAAAATTAACTTTGTCAAGTAAAGGGATCTTCTTAACATCAATAGTTAAATTAACAATTTTAAAAATGTTGGATGACCCTACTATCATTTCATATGGGTGAGAGAAAGAAATCTTCAACTGGTCCATTTCTAAGTCCATAGGAGTCAACAATATGGTTTGGTCATGAGTAATCTAATATTAAGCTTGAGCCTCCATACTAGCTTTAATCTTCTGATTCTTTTCTGCAATTTGAGCAAAGACTTGCTTGATCAAAGGAACTTGATCATGAACAACTCCATGTCTTGAAGGTGAAGCTGGTGCATTCTGAGCTTCTCCTAATTGAATAAGGAAACTAGGCCGGGTTCTCAGTATTTCTTCAGTCAACCTAGCTCTTTTCTCATCTCTTTGTTCTACATATTCAGAATCAACAACTTTCTCTTTTATTCTTTTGATTAACCTTTCGGAAATGATTGGAGTCTGAATGTTGGTACTATTAGAGTCAACAAAACCTTTATTAGCTGACTTCTCTACTTCAAGCCTACTGTCATGAACAAAAGCAGAATAACCATTTTCAACTCTTCTATTATATATTACCTTGTGTGGATCATAAGCCCATTTCTCACCCAGTAACAAGTGCATGTTTTCTAACATCTTGTTAGCTTCATTTGCTGCTTGGCTCACATTCACTATGAATGGTCCCACAGACATAGGAAACTTAAATAAATGGCCTTTTTTCATTGGAACAAAAAATATTTGATCTACATTTAGACTCTGTCTAAAAAGGTCCAAGACAAACAATCTCATGGGGGGGAATTGGTAATCTATAAGGTTCAATACCAGCTCCATATATTCTAATTTCTGAATAATCATCATACACAAACCAATCCCCAAATTTACAATTAGCACTTAACTGAAGGAATTCCTAGGCCTTTGGCAGAAAAAATGGAGGAGCAACTCCATTCAAGAACTTATAGGCACTTGGAATGAAATAAGAAGAAAAATCAAACACCCCTCCCTCATCTGGTTCATTTATTATTATATTTGTCCAAAATATTACTGACTGTGTTTTCTTATTTGCTTCTATAATATTTAGCCCCAAATGATAAATTCCTACACATTTTGATACAAGAATAAATAGGTGATTAGTGAAGGAAACCTGAAAGACTCGGTGAGGGAAAATCTCAAAAGATGAGTGTTGACGTTTTCTTTCCAATAGGAGGGAATATCTAATACCACATTAGGCTTCATAATTAGGGAAAATAACCTGAGCACCGACCTGTCAATTTGGGTAGCATCCTCCTCTCCAAGTATCTTTGACAAGAATTGTAGTACTAGTTTGAATTCTGTGTCAAAAATGTCCAAAGGGAATTCTTTATCGTCTGGTGACAAGCATCCTACCTCCGGCTTTAGAAAGAAGACAACCTGTGTAAACTCGTGCGCTACAAGACTTTCATATAATGCTGCCAATGATTCTTCAGTAAATTTGACATAAGACTTGGACTCAGGATAACACAGGGATTGACAAATTAATTGAGATGTGACCTGAAGAACATTCTCCCCCAAGTAATTCATAATGAAGCATTTGTCAGGATACAATGCAGACACTAACCAATGCACAAATTCTAGAAAAAGATAAGTTCTAGGAACACATGCAGAAAAAACATCAGACTTGACCATGGCTGAATAAATGGAGGAACTTTTCTCATTCAAAAAGACTTGTTGGTAGAAGGGTAAATGCTCAACAATGCTCATAGTATCTCTAACGTCTTTCTTATTGTCCATAATAGGGATATGGCTAGAAGAGCCAGACAGATATGATTTTTTAGCCATGAATTATTTCAGGGTGGTAGATGAACAAGTGCAACAGTGAGTAATTGAAGTGACTAAGATGACTTTCTAAATAATTGGGAATGAAAACCAATAAGAAGAAAATGAAGAACTTCAACACCTTATATAGATGGCGCGTGATTTTGAGCATTAATGCTAAATCAATGCTTGACTAGACCGATAATGGCCATATGATGCGATAGATGAGCTAGCTACTAGCTGGCGGCATGTGTTATCTGCGTCACGGGCTTCTTATGTCACTGTGGGGGTGCTCTAGGGTACATTACACCCATCGGGGTTCTGCCCCTGTAGCTATTGTGAACCGCAGAACTTTGGTCAGCGGAATTCTGGCAGAGTCAACTACTAAGGCACCAAAATTGATAACTTGCGGGCTGTTTGTACCCACGGGTTTCTGATGATCTGATATTAACTTTCATTTCTTTAAATCCCGCCCGACGATTGGTATGAGCATTAATCCAACAGTCGGTCCCACCTTCACATTTTTTCGAACAACATATTAATTGATTGACAGATAGAAATAAAAGTGTTATTAAACATATTAAAAAATCATATTTTGTCCTATTTTCTAAATTATATGCTTTTTTCATTTTTAACAATATAATAAATAAAAATGCAAATGAGCCACAACAGAACCCATAAAGTGTTTTTGGAAATTCCACTCAAATTATATTTTATGGAAATAATTAATTATTTTTAATGGGACCCTAAGTCTAAAATTATGAAATTAAAATAATTAAAGGATATTATATAAAACAAAGTGTGAATCTTCTAAAAATGATAGAGATAAAGTCAAGTTAATCTTATTCGTTGATTAACAATTTAATATCACCTATTGAAGTCTCAACGAGAAGATTATAAGAAGGACATGATGGGGCATTTTGAAAATAGATCGAATACATCGAGAGACAAAGTCTAGAGATCGAATTTCTCAAGTGAGCAGTGCTTCGGAGAAGTTAGATAGAGAAGATTCTTGCAGAGAGGGGCGGTGATAGATCCAGTTGGAGATTTTCCTGAGCTGGGAATGCATCATAGAAAAGTCTAGAGATCGAATTTCTCAAGTGAGAAATGCTTAGGAGAAGTTAGATTGAGAAGATTCATTAGGGAAATTTTGAGGTATAAAATGGGCCTCCTAAGGAAAGTACAAAATAATATTGGAAATAATAAAATAAGGTTAGATTACATCATCAAGTTTTAGAGGGAAAAAGGAAAAAACTATTTTTTCATCTCGTATTTTCAACTTATCTCCCTATGGGTTTACTCAAATTTTGAGCGGAAACACTCGTTGGATGCATAATTTGATTCCTCATCCAAGGAGTACCCACGTTGCATACTTTGGATGGACCCTGCTACACGAAAAACGATAAATACATGAAAAAATGTTATTTCAATCACTTTTTTTCATGTATTTCTCATTTTTCTTGTAGAAAGGTCTATAGAAGGTGTGCACCATGGGTACTCCTTGGACGAGGAATTAAATTTTGCATCTAACGAGTACTCCCGCTCGATATTGGATTAAAACCTTAGGGAGATAAGTGTAAAATACGAGTTTAAAAAGTAGTTTTACTATTTTATTAGTTTTTAATATTTTTAATTTTTTACTCCAAAAATAGTGAATCATCCCCCATGGTTGACATTATCATCTTGAATCATATTGGTTCCTATAAATTTTATTTTTCCTGTACATTTTTCTTAGGAGGCCCATTTTAGACCTCAAAATTCCCCTAATTATTGTAAAGAGGGGCAATGATAGATCTAGTTGAATAATTTCCTGAGCTGGGTATACATCATAGAGGAGATAGAGAATTATGCAGAGAGGTAGCATAGAAACTACATAGATCCAACACATATCCAGCAGAGGTAGCGTTATAGCCTTTAGGATATTCATGATTTAGCTGAGGATCAGTTAGATCTAGTTTCGGAGTACTGAGGCATGAGACCAGAGGGGCTAGAGATCAGTATCTAGCCAGCAGAAGAGCCAACAAGGAGAGGTGACGTAGTCCCCATGTAGTACTATGTAGGGCTCATCAGCTCAATGTTTGGCTAGTTCATATTTTCCATTGTTAGTGTGAGGTAATCCTCACAATCTCTTTGTCAGTTAGATTCTCTATGTGGATGGCCAATAAGGCATCACATATTTTATTCAGATCTCCTGCATAATAATACAAACCCTCATTTGCTGCACTGATTTTCCTACATTGGGTTTTTACAGGGACATTAGTCCCAAAATAATGGTGTTGTGTCTCTATTGATTATTCTTGCTCACATCTTGTTTCCGCACTTCTTTATTTTCCACAGTTTAATTTTGTGAAGGTTGCAATGTATGGGTTTCAATATTTATCATCGAAAACACTAAATAACGTGTTCAATTAATTAACAAGTAGAATAATTTTCATCAGTTTCTGCAATAGGATTTCGAGTAGTGAAATTTTCACATGGTATCATAGCTATTTTAGTAGTGTATGAGGAGCAATAGAGAAGGCCATAGGGGTTCAGTGTTGAAGAAGAAGCAGGAGATCAAAGAGTTGTGTATGCAGCAAATCAATTTCCCCAGTGATTTCACAGTCCAAGCTAGGAGGGCTAGATCTGTAAGGAAATCTCTCTTTGAGTGAGCCAACAGAGAGGTAGGATTTTCCAGTTTGCAGTTTTTCAGAGGAAAAGGGTGAAGGGCAGCAAATTCAGTGCATATCAAAAAGCTGGTGGGATGAATTTTTCTTGTAGCAGTAGTTTTCGGTATAGAAAGCATCAGAAGATAGTAGAAGAAGACATTTTGGGGGATTTCTGACCTCAGAGAGTTTCTTTACCAAGAAACTCTGATTTCCTGTGCAGAAGAAGCGTGTTCGTGATTTATTTCTCTTGCTCTAGTAGGGAGTGTGTAGAGCCAGCTACGCAGAGGGTTAGAGGCAAAATATCGACAACTATTGGATTTGATGGAAGCTAGTGGTTTATGCTACTAGGATCGGTTGGAGGGTTCCTCCAACTATGTAATCTAGAAGGAAATAATCTCCTTCCTTCTAGATGAGCATGGCCTCAATACCTTCATCAACAATACATTAGCTGAACTAGTAGATCTTGCACCATTGATACCCTTCAAGAAGAACATGGAAAAATCCAAATGGTTGGTCCTCGACGGGGTGAAGGATAATATTGTTTCACATATATATGGCGAAGGGACAACCAAGGAAATGTGGGATGTGTTGGCCACGCTATGTCATGCGTCTTTCGAGCAACATAATATAATTTTGGAGGAAAATATGTGGACTGCCAGGATGCATAAGGGAAAATACATTGATCCGTTCCTTGCATAACTTCAGGAGGTCCGAGATCAGCTGGAAGCTGTGGGAGCAGCTCCTCAGGACATAGAGATGGTCAGAATTGCCTTGAATTCTATGTCCGAAGACTATCGAGTCTTTGTCTAGAGCATCTTGGGTAGAGAGAAGTTTTCAGACTAGGAAGGAATGTGGGCATCTCTTCAGCAGTAAGAGATGAGGAGAAATATACTCAAGTGAAAACTTGATGGCAGCAGCAACAATGGGATGAAGCCCAAGGACAAAAATGAGAATGCATCCCTTGTATCAAAGGGGCAGTAGGAGCAGTGAAGAAGAAAGAAGGATGTCTCAAAGATCATGTGCTTCCAATGTAGCAAGATGGGACATTATGCTAGATAATGTCCTCTCAAGAAGAAGTACAAATATGAGAAGCATGATCTGTAGGGTGTAGCTGTGAATATCGAGAAGAAGGAATTTGCCATGATTTCCCATATAACGTTAGGGGAGCATTGGGGTGATCTGGAGTTGTTGTTCAATAGAACTACAACTGGGAAGGATCCTTAAGGATTCCACCTCTCGGATCATCACCTTTCTACAAGAGCCAAAATCAGAAGTAGCAGGATGGACAAGCTTCAGTTGGTGTAGAAGAGTGCAGAAGTGACAACAAAGTGGCTAGAGAGCACCAGAGTCTGAGAAGCATAGAGAAGAGTTGGAAGTAGTGCAGGGAGGTACAATGCAGAGTTAGCAGCAGCGCAACAGCCTCAGAGGGACAGTGCAGAGACTAGTAGCAGTCAGTTCTTCAGTACGAGATGCATCCTACTGAATACTTAGTTCATATTTTGGATGTTTTTATGTTGCAGTGATAAATAGAGTTGTAGTGTAGTGCCAGTTGGCAGGAGTATGCAGGGTCAATAGCAGCACGAGTACAACAATGCAGTGTTGGTGGGCAGCAGTGTCAGACATCAGCAACGCAAAGGGATATGTTGCAGAGTCAGAGCAGTACTTCAGTTGGATGCATCGCTGGAGCACATTCCTCACTAAGAGTGAGGGTTGATTTATGGTAGCATTAGATGTGCTCTAAGTTTGAAAATTTGCAAGGATTCTTAGTAGCATGTATTCCAAAGAACACAAATTTTTTTTTTGGAAACTCCACTCAGATTATGTTTTATGGAATTCATTAATTATTTTTAATGGGACCCTAAGTATAAACTTAGGAAATTAAAATAATTAAAGGATATTAATTAAAACAAAGTATGAATATTCTAGAAAGGAAAAATATAAAGTCAAGTTAATCTTAGCCATTGATTAAATATTTAATCTCAGTCATTGAAGTCTCAATGACAAGATTATAAGAAGGACTTGATGGGGCATTTGGAAAACAGATCGAATACACCGAGAGACAGAGTCTAGAGATCTAATTTTTCAAGTGAGAAATGCTAAGGAGAATTTAAATCGAGAAGATTTTTGCATAGAGGCGCAATGATATATTCAATTGGATATTTTCCTGAGCTGGGAATACATCATAGAGGAGACAAAGATCACTACACATAGGGAGTGTAGCAGCTACACAAAGCCAGTAGAGGTAGCGCTCCATCCTTGAGGAGATTCATGATTCAACTGAGGATCAATCAGATCTAGTGTTGGAGTGTCGGGTTGTAAGAGCAGAGGCGCAGAGGTCAGTATCCAGCCAGCAGAAGAGCCACCAAGGAGAGTTGATGTAGTCCCCACGTAGAGACTACACAAAGACAGCGTAGGGCTCATCAGCTCAATGTTTAGCCAGTTCATATTTTCTAGTGTCAGTGAGAGGTAATCCTCACAAGCTCTTTTTCATTCAGATTCTCTATGTGGTGTCTAGCAAGGCATCACAGGTTGTATTCAGATCTTCTGCATAATAATAAAAACCCTAAGCTTCTGCACCATTTTTCCCACATTGGGTTTTTTCGGGGACATTAGTCTTAAAATAATGATGTTGTGTGTCTATTGTTTATCCTTGCTCAGATCTTGTTTCCGCACTTATTTATTTTCTTCCGTTTAATTTTGTAAAGGTTTTACTTTATGGGTTTCAATTTTTACCATAGAAAATAATAAATAACTTGTCCAGTTAATTAAGAAGTGGAATAATTTTCATCAGTTTTTTATGTAGGATTCTGGGTAGCGAAATTTTCATAGTAGATGCCCTAGAAGCGATAAGAAATTTGAAAAAGGAAAATGAGGATATCAAGAAGAAATCAAAATATGGTGAACATAACCTTGACAAGAAAAGGAAGGAAGTTGACCTATTCAAGCTTCAGGTACAAGAAAAGGATGAGGAGCTCACCAAGCTAAAGGAGGAATTTCATCAAAACATGAAAAGCAATCATGAAGAAGTCATATCCATGAAAAATCAATTGGAAAATCAAAGAAAATGGAAGACACCTTGTCAGTCCATCTTGAACAAATACATGAGGACGTGAACAAACTTGAAGAGAAAATTTGTCAATACAAGGAAGAGGTCTCCTCCCTTAAATCTCAGCTAGAAGAAGCAAAGAAATAAGGACAAGGAGTTGAAAATGTGATGGAAGTTTTGACCCTCCTAGAAGGACAATTCGATGAAGCAGAAAAGGAAAGAAATGTCATGATATGCCAACTAGAAGAAAAATATGACAATATATTCAAATTAAAATCAGATATAACCTTTCTCAAGGCCGAAACATGTGAAGCTTCAAGGATAAAGGAAGAAATGGATATCAGTCTAGCAAAGAAGGATGAAGAATGCAAGATGATGAAAGAAGAAATTGATCTTCTAAAGAAGAAAGTTTATCAACTAAACAAGAGTCTAAAAATCTCTCAAACCCTAGATGAAATCCTAAGTCATCATATATATCCTCTTGATAAATCAGGTGTTGGTTATGCAGGTGAACCCTCAAACAAGAATGATATAAACCCTAATGCTTCAAACAACAAGGATGTGGAGAAGCTTGGAAAAAATATCAATGCCCCTAGTTCTAGCAAAAGCAATGTTGAGATTGCAACAAGATGAGGAGCTTAGTGAGTAAGCCACTTGGCAATTTGTGCCATTTTTGGCTAAAGAAAGTATATTGTCAATATATGGACTGTGTTCTTATGAGTTGCGTGATGCTATTTGTGGATGGTTGGTCAGCCTGTAAAAAAATAGATGGACTTCTATTTTACAGATCATAATCTATTTTTAGATCACAGTCTTAAAAATGTATATGTCGACAGTATTAGCTCTGAATAATATTCTGGACTCTGCAAGATGTATCTTATTCTCTGAGCAGCTCACCGAGTCATGATGTGGCACATAACATAAAAGGAAATTACAATGGCTCCTAGGGCTTAGTGGAGCTATTGCATGGTTGACTAAATTTTGACTCATGTGACGAGTTTGGTGGAGTTTGGAGGAGGATGTTGACCATTCATTCGTGTCTTGCTTAACTTATGAGTTGAGCTAGTTGTGTCTAGTCTAACTGATTGATACAATTAGTGAGAGTGGTGTGAATTAATTATTAATTAATTCACTAATTATTAACTCATAAATCAACTAAAGAATACATCAGTTAACTGCAGTGCATGGACAATTTCAGTGAAGACTAGTGGAGAGGTAGGTGAAAGAGAAGTGTGACTATCAGTTGTGACTATACTGGTGCATGAGATTTGCACACACATTGATGGAGAAGCCAATGAGGATTGTGTAGTACATACTGGTGGGATTTGAACCTTGATCTCATGATTATCCATATTGGATTGCGCAGTAGAGGCTAGCTAACAGGTGGAGCAGATTGGAGCATGTGATTTGTATGATCTGAGCTTGTGTAGTGTGTAAAAATTGGAGATTGTATTGAGAGCTTGTGAGGATTTTGTACAATTATTGTTACATGATCTCTATCATTATAATATATAGATAGTTGGGGGTTTTCAGCTTTAAGCTTTCCCATAAATACTATGTTTATATGTGTGATTTTTTATGGTTTTAATGTGCGCATGCGATTGTTTAATTTCCGCAAATTGATGATCAATAGTAGAAGAGGTTATGTATTATGCATGAAGCTCAAATAGTGTGTGATAAGGATAATCAAGGTGAATAATTTAACAATTTATTCAAATTTCTACATGGTATCAGAGCCGTATTGATCATTGGAGCATTTGCAAAACATTGAAGCGGTTGAGTTTTGTGCTGGTGGAATTCGAATTTGCAGCAGTGTTTTCTTGGTGTCAAAGTTGAGATGTCTTTCAATGGATTGCGATTGGAGTATTCCCTTGAGGGCAGCTCAAATTATATTGCATGGAAGGACAGGATGGAGGTGGTGTTAGATGACAATGGGTTGAAGGAATTCATAGATGCTGAAGTCCCAAAGCCTACTTCTAGCGATGCTGCCGTAATTGAGGCTTGGCAAAAGAAGACAGCAAAGTGTCGAAGGATTCTGTTGGAGGGCATGAAGGATCACATAGTGTCCAGCCTGCATGGTAAGGCTTCTCCATTCTTGATGTGGAAAGCCTTGACAGATTTATTCCAAAGCAAGAGTGACCAGAGGAAGTTGGTGCTCAAGGATAAACTCAGAAAAATAAAGATGGAGAAAGGCAACAGTATGCCCAAGTACCTCACGAAGTTCACCCAATGCAGGGATGAGATGGGAAGTGTGGGGGTGACTGTAGATGATGAGGACTTGGTGAGATTGGCTCTCCTTGGGCTTCCGAAGAGTTGGCAATCCTATCAGGACTCTGTCAATGGTCGGGAGAAATTGCCAGGATGGGAGCGACTTTGGTAGAATCTTGTGCAAGAGGAGATAAGGCGAAGTACCAGGGACGAATCATCATCAAAGAACTTTGATGAAGAGAATTTCACTTTGGCTGCCAAAGAAAAGAAGGGGAAGAGCAAGAAAGCTTCTCATTCCAGTGCGAAAGGCAAGAAGCAGGACATGTCCAAGGTGAAGTGCTTTCACTGTCACCAACACAGACATTATGCCACAAATTGTCTGTAGAAGAAGAAAAATAAGCAGGCTGCTGGATTTGCAACTAGAGAGGCCTTAGCCTCGCAGTTTGAGCTAGATTTTTCTCTAATCGCATGCTTGGTTTCAAGTGTGGTGGGATCAGTGTTGTTTCTGGACAGTGGTGTGTCTTTTCACATGACAAGAGATCGAGATTTGTTTACTGATATGGATGAGAAATATCTTGGAGTGCACATCGAGATGGGCTATGATGGTAGATACAGTGCGACCAGTATCGGTACCATTTCCTTTGAGAGGGAGTCTGGTAAACCCTTCATATTGAAGGAAGTGATGCATGTTCCAGGATTGAAGAAGAATCTTATCTCTGTGGCGATGTTAGAAGACAAGGGATATGATGTTGTCTTTAGCGGGGGAAAGGCTTTCCTGCAGCAGGCAACTAGCGTCCGACCCCGAAGGATAGGGGTTCGAGTTAAGAACTCTTACTAATTGTAGGTAGATGTATTGCTAAAGAATGGCGGTGCAAGGCAACATGAGTGGTGAGCCGGGGATGATGGCATGTTGTGGTACCAGAGATTGGGCCATCTTAACCATGGTGCTTTCAAAATTTTGTAGCATATTTCTACCGGGCTTCCCAAAGGTACACTTGCGCAGTCAGATCAGTGCAAGGGATGTACTCTGGGAAAATTTGTGAAAGCCACCTTTCATGAGAAGGATAGTTGAACCACGACGATCCTTGAGAGAATTCACACAGATGTGTGTGGACCTTTCTTAGTAGCTTTGACAGCAAAGCACATGTACTATGTGATATTTGTTGATGATTTTTCTCGGAAGTGCTGGATCTTCTTCATGCAAAAGAAGAGCGATACATACTCAAAGTTCTGTGAGTTCAAGGCACTGCTTGAGAAATAATTAGAGAAGCAGGTGAAGGCTCTTAGGAGCGACAATGGTGGTGAATTCATCTATGGTGAATTCAAGGACTTTTACAGAGCAGAAGGAATTCAAAGAGAGCTTATAACACCTCATAACCCACAACAGAATGGGGTTGCTGAGCGGAAGAACATAACGATCGTGGGTGTTGCCACGGGAAATGTCATGATCAGACCTACCCATTTACTCAGGCTGAGGCATGCAAATGTGTGGTATATGTGAATCCTGCTGTCCCTGCCAGGATACTTGGCATGAGTACACCTGAGGAGGCGTTTTCTGGTAAGAGGCCTGATATTTCCCATTTGAGGATTTTTGGTTCACCTGTTTACATTCATGTGACGAAGGATGCCAGGAATAAGCTGGAGCCGACCGTAGAGGTTGGGATATTTGTGGGGTACACTGATACGCCCCACAACTATCATGTGTATTTTCCAGACAGTCGCAAGACTGTTGTGCGACGGGATATCAAATTTCAGGAGGAGAAAGCCATGAAGTGTTCGCTTAAGAGGGAGCCACACTTGCATGCAGAAGAGGAGCTATTAGTTCCTAAGGAGGAGCTTTCGGATGTGGATTAGCCACAGTAGGAAGTTCATGGAGTGGAAGAGACCACTCATGCATCGCCAACCATCAGAGGGCGCAAGCGCACTACAGAAGCTGAGCGACTGGCTCAAGATGCAGAGAAGGTTGTAGGACCACCTACAGCACAACGCAGATAGAGACAGTCACCGGACCAATACACTGGATACATGGCTCTTGTGAGCAAATGTGTCGTGACAGAGCCATCCTCTTTCGAGGAAGCTATGGAGGATCCCGCATGGGTAGATGCCATGGTGGAAGAGTATGATTCGATTGTCAGAAACAGTGCATGGGAGATTGTCCTGAGGCCAGAAGGGAAATCAGTGGTGGGTTCAAGATGGATCTACAAAGTGAAGTAGGCAGCTGACGGGAGTGTGGAGAAGTAAAAGGCAAGATTTGTTGCCCGAGGATTTTTACAGATTGAGGGGATCGATTATGAGGAGACCTTTGCACTTGTCGCAAGGTATTCTTCCATACCGACGATTCTTTCTCTCTCAGCGCAGATGGGGTGGCACATTCATCAGATGGATGTGAAGACTGAGTTCCTCAATGGGGTGATTGAGGAGGAGGTGTACATAGGGCAGCCCGAAGGTTTCGAAATCTTCAGCAGCGATTCGCATGTGTGCAGGCTCAAGAGATCGCTGTATGGGTTGAAACAAGCACTGCTCTTGGTACATAGATAGACAGCTATTTCACAGACTCGATTCTCCAAGAGGGAGGCGGATCCGAACCTATACCAGATTGTGGTGGAGGGTAAGTTGTTGATCATTGTACTTTATGTAGATGATTTGATACTAACAGGTGATGAACTGTTGATACACTCATGCAAGGCAGATCTTGCAAAGGAGTTTGAGATGAAGGACTTGGGCCTCCTTCATTATTTCCTTGGATTGGAAATTTGGTAGCGCAGCGGAGGACTGTTTGTTTCTCAGGGCAAGTATGCCCTGGAGATTCTGGAGAGGTTCAACATGCAAGGCTGCAAGCCTGTTGACACTCCTCTTCCTGGTGGTTGGAGGAAGGAGGATGCTACTTCAGCGGAGGTAGTGGATGCCACCGTCTATCGAATGGGCCAGGGTCGTTTATGTGACTGTCACGTTATTCCCCCATAAATTGGTTAAGAAAATGGGGGCTAATGGAGCCTTCAAGGAATGTATTTCCGAAAACATCACAATCCTCCATGTGCCTTTTAGCCTTTGATTATATCTCGTGGTTTATCTCTCTCTTTAAAGCCTTCGTTATGTGAAGAAATGCCCAAAAGCCTCCTTTCCTTTATTTTACCTCCATTTACTTTTTTATCCCTTCGTCTCCTTTTGTTTCCTCATTTACCCCTCAAATCCCCCCAAAATCCCCCTTAAGTCCTTCCCTCACTTTTCCCCCCATCCTCTATCGTTTCCCTTTAAAACCTCCAAAATCCATTTAAATGGGCTAAAAACCCATGTTCCGACCTTATTATAGGGCTTAGCCCCTTTACCGCAAGCCCCAACCACTTCCCCACATGTGCCCCGGCGCTGGGACCAAGCGCTTAAGTCCCAAGCGCTAATCACAATCGGAGCTATCGGCGGGAGGCAAATTCCTTTGTAAACGCAAAAAACCTCGATGCGATTTGATTATAACGTTAAGTCCCCACTCTGATCTGAACCGTTGATCCGCTTAGATCTGACAGTTGTCCGCTAATCGCAAGCCCCCCACTCATTGCAATCGCAACATTCATGCTATCACCCCCGATTGATCGCAAGTCTTTCCGCCGACCCCCCGATTGCATCTCCACCGTCCGTTCCCTGCCAGATCTGACGGATGGCGCTTAATCGCAACAGCGCTCCGATCGCGATCGCAAGTCCTTCCATCTCCCTCCCAATTCAATCCTGATCGTTGATCTGTCCCGCCGATCTAACGGCCAGCGCTTAATCGCTCCTTCCCCTCCGATGGTGTTCCCGACCGTTGATCTGTCCCGCCGATCCAATGGCTATCGCACAATCGCATCATCGCCCATCGCATCCCCCTTTCTCCCGCCGATCACAGAGCCATTGATCTCGATCACAAATCCAACGGTCGGCCGCTTAATCTCTCCATTTCCAATCACAATCGGAAGTTGCAGTGTCTCCTTGTGCCCTCCTCTTTACATCCTCCGATTGCATCTCCGCCGTCCGTCTACTCCCGGATCTGACGGCTCATGTTCAATCGCCCCCCGCCACGGTCGGCCCCACATCTAATGCTCCACTCTATTGTTTTGTGTTCCTTTTCTTTGTAATTCGCCCAGGTAAAAGCCTTTGGCCTTTACACTATGATTCTTTCTCCGCTCTTCCGCCACCATTCCTCCGCCTCAGCAGCATTTCTCCGTCGCCACTGCCTGGTTTGTAACAGGTTTATTCTACGGTGCAGATAGTATAGAGGGGCCGTTTCGGCACTTGCCAGCGGACCATGCAGAGGGATTCAAAGGGGGTTAATGATTTCTATTGACATAATCAACGTTAACCCCACATTCAAAGGATTGAAGCTCAGTTCGAATACTAAGAGCGCACCAGCAGGTCATAACTGCACCACCTAACAGCAGAGTACTCTTCTCCACATGTGCACCTTCCTACAAGAAGTCACCATGCCTCCTCGAGCCCTGAAAAGATTAATTGCGCTGTCCGAAATCCATTTAGGACAGTCAGGCAGCAGTTATGAGGTATGGAGCTGCTTGGTTGCCTTTCATCCTGGGCCTATTTATTCTGTGGTTGCCAGTACGTAGCCCAAGCACCGTGAAGGACTTCAAAGAAATATCTCGAGGTCAAAATCGACTCGGGTGAAGCTTTCCAAACGCCTAAGAAAATAATACGCATCGCGTAAAGCCACATGTGATGGGCGTGAGCACTTCCACCGATTCTCATGTAATGAGATCAATTTAATTGTTCATCTTACTGCTTTCCTCCTCTTCTCCCTAAAAGATCCGAAACATAATGTAAAGGTATGCTCTACTGCACCGTTATTAGAGGGATTCGCTTGGACTGCTAGGAATGTGGGAGGAGTAGCAGAGGTTTTATAGGCCGGGAGGAGAAGTCTGGACTGTAACAGCCATTGAGCTTATTGTACATGACTGGTTTTGCATCAATTAATCAAAGCACATTTCACAGGATCCTGGTCTATTACTATTGGTGATGTGTTTCTTACTCTATTTATTACATTTTCGCATTGTTTCATTATTATTCTGGTAGGCATCAGAATAATGGTATAGGATTCACCCTTTGTTAGGTGCCCTATGATGTCTGCTCTCCCTACCTTTATGTTTTCCGCTAGATGTGCTATCTGAGAGTTGTTTTCAGTTGATTTAACCAGTGCAGTGGATGTTATTGCCTGCAGGCTGATGTATGAATTGATTGAAGCTGTTCTTAGATGTTCTTGAAGGGTTTTAAGCTGGAAAGTTTGGGAGCACTGGGGATAAGAGTAAGCCCTGTCCACTAGGATCCTTGCACGACCAGCTTACCTTTCTAAGATCCCTTCGTTTATCTTATCTTTGTTTTCCCTTGGAGTTGCTAAAGCAGACCTGGAGTTAAATGACCTCTGGTCTGATCTATAAGTAGCCCCTTTGTCTCTTTGAGAGTTTCCTTTGAGTATGTCCAAGTAGGTCTAGAGTTAAATGACCTCTGACCTGATCTATAGACAGAAATCTGGTTGTTCTCCTTCTTTCACTTTCCTTCCTTAATGTTCCACCCCACTCTCTAATCTAAAGATCCTTTAGTATTAGATGACATGCCCTTTGAAAGCCTTGGCTAGTGGATGCAAGTAATTCCCTCTCATGACTCCATAGCCCAATGGATGGCACGGTCTTGGCCCATTCTCCTTGCTGAAACATCCTGCTGCTTTGTTCCTTTTCTCCCATTGCTTTCCCAGTCCATGATCTCCTAACCAACCCAGCAACCCTTCAACCAAATCATTTTTAAAACCCCCCTTTGTGCTTCATAACTAGCCTAATATTTCATCTTGAGCCTCAAAGATATATCATTCTTTGCTCTATTTGGAGAGATCCCTCTCCGGGTCGAGGAGGGCTAGATCCTAGGGCCCCAAAGTGGTTCTGATGTTGTCTCATCTTTTGGTCTTGCCAATCTGGCCAAAACATGGGAACCCCAACATAATGGCGACTCCGCTGGGGAAAATCTGAGAGTCAAGAACTGCTTTGCCTCTAGATTGGCTTTTCATTGCTGATGGTGGACAGCATCCGGCCTCAAATAGTCATATTCATCCACCTGGCGACTCCACACTCCCTACGATCCAAAGACCTGATGACTCCACCGGTGGAGGACTTGAAGATACAGTGACCTCTTTCTGATTTACAAACATGCTTCCACGCATACAGAGAAGATATGCCCCAATGAGCAGGGAGCATATCCCTGGATTTCCACACAAAATGCCTGAAGTGGACTGGTTGAAAAACCTTCCTACCTTTCAAGGTGAAGACGCTGAGGACCCCTTGCTACATCTCATCAAGTTTCATATACATGTGTGGAAATTTAAAGTTGAATGGCATGAATACTGCCTAATGAAAATGTTCATGGCAACATTAGAAGGAAAGGCTAGGGTCTGGTACGAATGGTTAGAACCTCGGAGTTTGTTTTCTTTAAAGGACATGCACCAAGTATTCTACACGAATTATAAAGGAAACTCTCCATCCTTATCATGGGACTGTTGTGATCAATCTCAGAATATCATACAGTACCTGTTAGATATTGATGAGGATTTGGTTAATATGCATTCTAAAGATCTGTTGGCGGCCATTCAAGAATTTCATATGCATCCTAGCTATCACAAGAACACAGATGAATCGGCTGAGGAAGAAACAATCAAGAGACTGCGGAATTTTTTCAAGATATTCCTGAAAACTCAGTTGCCGATTCATCATTCCTTATAGTTGAGGCTCAAGATGACATCCAGCCTCAAAGCCAGTCTTCAAAGGGAACAGAGAGCTGCTGCACTTCTGCACAAAGGGACACAAGATCATCCTCCCCTTTGACAGAAAAGGAAATAGACCAGATCATCAATAGACAGCCAGCCTCTGAATTTTTTTACAAATCAGACATCCCTGCCCATTCATCTGATGAGCTCAATTGTACAGAGTTGGAAGGCTCAAATGTAAATCAGAGTGAAGAAAAATCTACTGACGGTCCAGTATGTCCGGTTGGTAGCATTACTTACATTCATGACTCCCCTATCTTTGACCTATCTGATGATGATGTTCTCCAAATAGAAGAAGATCTGGTAGGGTCATCATTAGTAGATTTATGGGAGGAGAGTCAATCCTTTTCACTTCCAGAGAGTAATGAGCCAATGCCGGCTATTTATGATACTGATGAAGAAAGCTGAGAGTGCAGAAGAGGGTGAAGAATCTCTAGATCTTTGCTTCACTCCATTACAACTCATCAGTAATGGTTTTCACATGGATGGAGGTCAGCAGCGTTTCATCTCAGATGATGAAGAGGAAAACAAAGAAGAGATTCTTGAGCAGGATGTGAATAATGAGCTTTCTCTTGAAAAAGAGGAAGCAACGGAAAAAGACCCTGCTCAAGAATACATGGATCTTTTCACGGAGCCCTGCACCTCAGAGCAGAATATATCAGAGCTCCAGGAGGACAACACTGCCATATATAATGAGTCCTCCAGTTCAGAAGATGAAGGAGACACTCTACTCCAAGAGAGTCTCATTCTTGATCCAGTGGAAGAAGAAGAGATCCTGGTCGAAGCCAGCCTGCCAAATATTCATAGCCAGGTATCTTTTCATGATCCTTATGCACATTTCCTGCATACATTTGAAGAAGGATCAAAGGTCTTGCTCAGCAGCATGTTGCAAGCAGAAACAAAACTTTTCAAGGCTGCTGTTGTTGAACAAAAAGAGTGGGAGCTACCCTGCCTATCCAGCCTGCTCAAGGAGTTGAGCAAGAAGGACCAGTCATGGGATCACTTGAAGGACTGGTTACATTGGAAGACCATGTTTGTAAGCTAGACTTGTAAATATTTTAGTTAGAGTAGGGTAGGTAGGAAAAGCTCAATAAATCTCAACCTATGAGCAAGTAGATTAGTTGTTTAAATTGTTGTCTTAGAATGTAGAGAAGAAACCTGCTAGACAGTCTAATCCTAGCAGGTAGTAGTGTAGGTAGAGAAACATATGAGACCAACAGTCTAATCTGGTCTCATGGAGTAATAAGGGTAGAAGTAGAATAGGTTTATTTTTTCCTGTTTGAAAAATTAATGATGTAAAAGGGTCTGCAAGTCCAAATGCACCCAAGAAGAGAAAATGTTAGGATTATAGTGTGGGTAGGTAGTTGTTTGGGAGAATTTCACTGCTGATATGTTGTCTTCATAGCTTGTGGCAGCAGATCAAAGAAAGAGAAGGATGGTTCAAGCAGCAGGCATCTGGCCTACACCAAGAGATCATTTTCTGGTTTCTTGGCTCCTTCAAGAAGAAGCCATCCCCATGTGGAGCCACTGTTAGCCCCCCTATGAATTTTTTGACAAGAAAATAGGGGGCTAAATTATTTTTGAGTCTTCAAGGAATGCATTTCCTCTGAAAACACAGTCTCCTTGAAGCCTCTTTGTGTCTTTTATCCTTTGATCAAATCCCCTCTGTTGGTTCCCCTTTTAAAGCCTCTCTGTTATGTGAAGAAATGCCCAAAGGCCTCCTCTCCCCTTTATTCTTCCCTCATTTAACCTCTTTTTATTCCACCCTTTTTCTCCCCTTCTATTTCCCCATTTACCCCCCAAATCCTCCAAAAATCCCCTTTAATTTCTTCCCCTACCCTTTTTTTTCCCTTTTTCCCCTTATTCCTCTATCGTTACCCTTCCCAGCCCTCAAATTACATTGAAATGGGCTAAAAACCCACTTTCCGACCTTATTCTAAGGCCTAGCCCCTTCCCCTTAACCACTTCCCCACATGTGTCTAAGCATGACCACACTTTGTCCCACACTAATCGTAACTGAGCTACTCTGCGGAGGCAAATTCCTTAGAAACGAAAACTCCGGGCATTTACGGCAACGCAAGCCCGGCCTGTCCGAACCGTTGATCCGCTTAGATCTGATGGCTGTCTGCTAATCGCAAGCCCCCCGCTCATCGCAATTGCAACATTCATGGTATCACCCTTGATTGATCGCAAATCTTTCCGCCGATCCCCCGATTGCATCCCCACCGTCCGTTCCCTGCTGGATCCGACGGATGGTGCTTAATCGCAACAGCGCTCCGATCGTGATCGCAAGTCCTTCCATCTCCCTCCCGATTCAATCCTGACCGTTGATCTGTCCCACCGACGAATGTGGCTCATGACCGCTCTCCCTCCCGATGGGTGCCCCGACCGTTGATCCGTCCCCAACATCCAACGGCTATCGCACAATCCCGATCGCCATCGCATCCCCTTCTCCCGCTGACATTATGAGTCAGCTGATCCGATCACGTATCCAACGGTCGCACTTAATCGTCTTCCATTTCCAATCGCAATCGAAAGTTTGTGAGTGTCTCCTTTTTGTGCCCTTGCGATTGCGATCCTCCGATTGCATCTCCGCTGTCCGTCTCCTCCCGGATCTGACGGCTCACGTTCAATCGCCCCCCGCCACGGTCGGCCCCACATCTAATGCTCCGCTCCATTGTTTTGTGTTCCTTTTCTTTGTAATTCGCCCAGGTAAAAGCCTTTGGCCTTTACACTATGATTCTTTCTCCGCTCTTCCGCCACCATTCCTCCGCCTCTGCAGCATTTCTCCGTCGCCACTGCCCGGTTTGTAACAGGTTTATTCTACGGTGCAGATAGTACAGAGGGGCCGTTTCGGCACTTGCCAGCGGACCATGCAGAGGGATTCAAAGGGGTTTAATGATTTCTATTGACATAATCAACGTTAACCCCACATTCAAAGGATTGAAGCTCAGTTCGAAGACTAAGAGCGCACCAGCAAGTCATAACTGCGCCACCTAACAGTAGAGTACTCTTCTCCAGATGTGCACCTTCCTACAAGAAGTCACCATGCCTCCTCGAGCCCTGAAAAGATTAATTGCACTGTCTGAGACCCATTTAAGACGTCAAAAACGCTGATGAGGTAAGGGAGCGGCCTTGCTCTCTTTCATCCCGCCCATTTATTCCATGCTAGCAACAGAGTTCAAGCACCAGAAAGGACTTCAAAGAAATATCCGAGGTCAAAATCGACCTGACAGAGATCTCCGAGCCAGTCTCAGAGTACACACAGCGCTGCATTTTTCCATTAAGCAGTATGGGCGTGGACACTTCCGCCGATTCTGTTTTAATGAGATCAATTTAATTGTTCATCTACCTCTATTTCCTCTCTTCTCCTATAAAAGATCCCCGAGAACATAATGTAAAGGTTGTTGTTGCCTTGCTGGGCATCTGTTGTTAGAGGGATTCATTCCGACTGTTAGAACAGTCTTGGGAGAGAGTAGCAGAGTAGTTGTATGTAATAGGCTGGGAGGAGAAGTTGGGACTGTATTAGCCATTGAGCCATATTGTACATGACTGGTTTTGCATCAATTAATCAAAGAACATTTCATAGGATCCTGGTCTATTACTATAGGTGATGTTTTTCTTAACTCTGTTATTTACATTTTCAAGATTGTTTCCATTACCTTCTGTAGGCATCGAATATGCTGCAGAGGATCATCTCTTTTGTTAGGTGCCCATGTCATCTCGCTCTCCCCACTTTATATTTCGTCAGATGCTATCTGAGAGTTGTTTTCAGTTGATTTAACCAGCGCAGTGGATGTTATTACCTGCTGGCTGATGTATGAATTGATTGAAGCTGCTCTTAGATGTTCTTGAGGGGTTTTAAGCTGGAAAGTTTGGGAGCACTGGGGATAAGAGTAAGCCTTGTCCACTAGGATCCTTGCACGACCATCTTACCTTTCTAAGATCCCTTCATTTATCTTACCTTTGTTTTCCCTTGGAGTTGCTAAAGCAGACCTGGAGTTAAATGACCTCTGGTCCGATCTATAAGCAGCCCCATTGTCTCTTTGAGAGCTGCCTTTGAGTATGTCCAAGCAGGTCTGGAGTTAAATGACCTCTGACCTGATCTATAGACAGAAATCTGGTTTTTCTCCTTCTTTCACTTTCCTTCCTTAATGTTCCACCCCACTCTCTAATCTAAAGATCCTTTAGTATTAGATGACTTTCCCTTTGGAAGCCTTGGCTAGTGGATGCAAGTAATTTCCCTCTCATGACTCCATAGCCCAATGGATGGCACGGTCTTGGCGCATCCTCTCTGCTGAAACAACCTGCTGTTTTGTTCTTTTCCTCCCACTGCTTTCCCGATCCATCTTGATCTCATGTGACAACCTCACACCAAATTATTTAAACCCCTACGCCTTCTGCTTCTTTAATATTTCATCTTGAGCCTCAAAGATATATCATTCTTTGATCTATTTGGAAGATCTCCTCACGAGTCCCGGAGAGCTAGATCCTAGGGCCCCAAGTGGTTACGATCTTTGTCTCATCTTTTGTTGTGGGCAATGCGGCCAAAACATGGGAACACCAACGAGACCCTAACAATGTAATTGAAGTGAGAAAGGGTTAAAATGAGGAAAAAGTAGGGATTGTACGCAGCCCAAGTCTTTTCATCATGAAAACAACGATTTTCATAATTAAGAGGAAACGAGTAGTGAAGTTTAAACAAAGGGCGTGATGTCTTCATAAGACTTCAAGAGATAACAATTTTTGCAATAAAACTTGTTTCTTGAAGGCTCAAAAATGATTTAGCCACCTTTTGATATAAATTTTTTTTATAGGTGGCTAACCACAAGCACCCTTTTGCTCTTTTTTCTTCCAATTGTTGTGGTGTGAAACTTATAGGTTGTGGAAGTCTAGGAGTAGCAAAAATTCCATCTTTATAGATGTGAGTGGTAGGCTTCCTTGTCGCCATAATTTTACTTTCAAATTTTCTTGCCAACCTAAATGTATTCTCCAGTGAATTAGGTTCCCAAAGGTGAACCTCATGTTAGATGTTATCCTTTAAAGTCCCTATGAATACATCAATCTTGTGTTCCTCTGGAATATCAGTTACCCTTATATTCAATTTTTGGAAGTCCTCAATGTGCTCTACCACTGAACCCTTTTGTTTGAGATTTATCAATTGGCTAAAGAAGGTGTTGTTCTTTCCATCCTCATAATGTGCTATCATTTCCTCTGTAAAAAATGACCAAGTGAAAAAAATTTTACGGGAGCAAAGCCATTGATACCATACAAAATTATTTTGTTCTAAATGTAAAGTTGCAATGTGTATCTTTTGTGTGTTTTGCACATTATTGAGATCAAAATATTGCTCCATCTATAGTATCCATGTTACATGATCCTTTCCATCAAACTTCCTCATATCCATCTTTGGAATATGGTGGTTCTTCAATCCAACATTAGAGTTTATGAGATCATGATTAACATTTATTTTTTTCTCATCATGGGTTTCCTCTACTATCTTTCTGCCATTAGGAATCATTTCTTATATTAACCTTGTCATCAAACCTTCCATGTCTGATTTTAGATCATTCTTCATGTCTTCCATGTTGTGTTTCATTTTTTCATTGATCTTAGCTTCCATGTCATCCATCTTAGCTTCCATGCCAACTTCCATGCCATCCATCTTAGCTTCCACGACTTCCTTCAAACCATCCATGTTAGCTTCCATGCATTTCTTATAAACTTCCATTTCATTTTTTGTTGCTCTTTGTGAGAGCGAAATTTGGTGCACTTGCTCTTGTAATTTTGATATGTCATGTTGCACTTCTTCCTCTTTATGAGTCATAGTTGGGCCTTATGAAGGCTTAATGGGCGCTGAATTCTTTTTAGGTGGAATTTTAGAACCCAATACTGATATATATGCTTCATTATGCCCTTGGAATCACTTCAAACTGATTTTTCACACACGACTTATGCAATTCGGAAAAAAACAAATACACACATTTTTCTTTCTTTTGAGGAGCTCGATACTGAAACTGAATTATCTTTGTAATTTCAGATCTTCAATATATGAAATTCAGCCCTATAGTAGCCCTCTAAATCATATTTCAAATGCCATAGGTCTGACCTGATTTGGATTCTTCAAGTCAAAGTTATGCCCAATCTCCCACAATGACCTAATTATGGACTGGTTTAGTAGAGCGAACTTGTACGACGTACCACGTGTCATTGTTTCCTCCTTAGGCTCTAAAATTTATACAAAGGGAACTACAGTGCATGTACTTGCATCCACATTTTACAGAATTCCAATCTGACGCTTAGAGAGAGAGTTATGATGATTTTCCCATGGTCACCTATTTGAGATGAAATTCGAGAACTTGAAAAAAACCTAACTTCACATATCCTATCTCCAAAAATATTGCGAACCAAGATCTGAAATCTTTACAGGAAGTTCCTCAGGATTTTGGATTCGCTCTGTAAAATTTTCAGCTTCTGAACCTTCATAGAAATAAATTTATAGAGAAAATTCCATGATGACATGTTTTAGGTGAAATTCGGGAGCCTGAAAAAACCCTAACTTCCACATATCATATCTCTGAAAATATTTCGAACTAAGATCTGAAATTTTTACATGGCATTCCTCAAGATTTCGGCGTCCCTCTGTAAAATTTCAGCTTCTGAGCCTTCATTAAAAAAACGTTATAGCGAAAATTCCACGATGACCTGTTTGGAGCAATGAAACCCTAGAATCCAAAGGTTCTGATATCAAATGTTATGAAACCAACTCCAAAAATAGATGAAAAGAGAGATCAACACCTTATAATTCAGCCATTTCGAGGGGGAAACCTCCAATACATTACATAAATGAATAATTCTTCGATGATACAAATGAAAAAACCTCCTTCTATATATAGGTGTCCATGGGGCCACAATATAATCCTAGCTGACCTAACAATAATAATGTAAGGGCACAATAATAACAATATTGGGGTTATAGGGGTACAACAATAACAATAAAGGGGTTACACTAACAACAATAAGGGACGATACTAGTAATATAGGGACCTAACATGTTCAATTTAAGAGCACAATCCTTAAATATCAGAGAAAGCTGAAAAATTTACCTGAAATCAAAGTTGAAACAGACTTGTCGCACTTGAACAACCTGCAACTTCCAGTATCACGCTAAACGCTGATTGCAAATTAGATATTCCAGAGTCGAAAACAGAAAAAGCCAATATTCCAGAGTCGGCAACAAAAAATGTGCAGCGCATAAATGAAATTACAAGTGTTGGCAGAAAACAAAATAGTAACAAGTGCATAACACAAATTGGCACAAGTTCAGAGATTGTCACTCATTTGAATTAATGTCTCTGAATATTGAAACAACTACATACAAATATCGCTAGATATAAAATTAATTGTGTATCGACCATTATTTTCATGTCAAGCATATTAAAGATTTTAAATTTTATGAAAATATTCTAATGCCTTTACATATAAATCTTATGTGTCATTGCTAGTGACAATTCACTTGTACCATTATTATTGGACCTCGAATTTATTGATTATCATTTTCAAAATTGAAACTATAATAACTGAAATGTAAAATTAGAAACAACTTAAATTGTAAGGATTAAGAAACCAACTTACAATTTATTAAAGAATCTACCTATTCATTTCTTGTGTAAATATTTGTGCCTCGAACGTGTGAAAATATTTGTACTTATCTAGATTTGACGCATTAATATTACGCCTAAATTATTATATATTCTAATGCCTTTACATATAAAGCGTATGCGTCATTTCTATAACAAGTCACATGTACCATTATTATTAGACCTCGAATTTATTGATTATAATTTTCAAAATTGAAACTATAATAATTAAAATATTAAATTAGAAACAAATTAAATTGTAAGGATTAAAAAGCCAACTTACAATTGATTAAAGAGTCTACCTATTCATTTCTTGTATAAATATTTGTGCCTCGAACGTGTGAAAATATCCGTTCTTATCTGGATTTGATGCATTAATATTACGCCTAAAGTATTATATATATATATCACCCTATACAGTAAAATTAGGCAAAATTAGATATAAATTTACTTTTCTCGGGCAATGTGGACAACCAGACACACATGCAAATATTGTCCTTCCAGGACGTTGACATGACAAATGGTTCATTCTATCTCCAACCTCTGTCCTCTGTCGTTGCATGAAATCAATCAGCGATAATAAGTTCAAAATATGAGCCAATTGCATCTGAGAAAAAATAGATTTAAATATTTAAAATAAATAAACAATAAAAACTATCAACGTTTAACTATGGTAAAAATAGAAAAAAATCCTACTCATAGACAAATTAATGTCTAATCACAGGCAAACCTGATGTTTTATACCTGTCGCATGGAAGGTATAATGAAACTTGTAATATTTTAATCGTTAATGTCAATTAACATTGTTTTTATCGCTATTTGAGTTTTTTTTAATTTATATATACAATAAAAAGACAACACTGTTGTAACTTTTAATAAAACCTGTAATATTTTAGTTGTTAATATTAAGTAACATTGTTTTTATCGTTATTTGACTCTTTTTAATGTTGACTTGGGGTGAGTAGACACTGTTCACCCCAGCCATCATTACAATTTATTTTCGTCATTCCCGACTGTGAAAATATGACACTTGGAAAACTCTAGACGCATTCAAACAAGCCTTCATCCCCTGCTCAGATCATTCCCTCCTGGCCCCTCTGTTGGCAATGGCTTTGTTCTATGTTTTCATTCTATTGTACTCTTTGTCTCTCTGCTTCATTAATGTACACCACAATCTGTAAAGCGAACATTCATGATCAGAGGAGTTTGTACAGTGGACATTCCTAATCTCAAGGAGTTTGTACATGGGACATTCATGACCTAACAAAAATAACGTTTAATTATATTTTATTTATTATTATTATTACTAGATAACTCAGCTAAAAAATTCATCATAGATAAAAATACGAAGGAAAGTGAAGGTTTCCAATGTTGTTGTGGCATCATGCAAAACCTGTGGAACATCTGTTGGCCCTCTTCAAATCTCACGGCATTTACTTTCATGCAATGGAACAAATTCATCACTGAATTCCAAAGCACCCATAAATACAATCATCAGTTCCCAGCCTGAGCCTCAACCCTACTTTGTTGCAACTCAAAATCCAGCAAAACACATCATCAACATTGCAAACAATGAAGAAATAGGGTCTATGACCTGTGGTGCCCTACCTGAGCAGAAAAACCCATGTGATAGAAAGATGGAAAAATTGAAAGAATTGAAGCCATCTTCTAATGTCATGGGTTTTGATTCTTCAGAGCATTTTAATGCTCAACGTTGTAGAATCCAGGGCAACAAAGAAGATGGTGATAATTCAAAAAACCCTAATGAAGGTACACTTCATGTTGCATGTAATTGCAATAAGCAACACTTAATTCCTTCTCTTAGAGTTGTAGTAGAAAGGCAAGATATTGAGTTTGCAGTAAAAACATTGCGTGGTTAGGAAGCATGGTTTAAGGCGTCTGAAGAGACTATGATGAATTCCATGCAGAAATTAAGTAGAGAGTTGGACCAAGCTAGGAAAAGCGAGGGGAATAAGAATGAGGATATTAAAAAAAATTACAATGTTTTCCTCTGAAGAGAATTTGAATGATGGATGCATTACAAGGTGCTTTAAGAAATGTATGAGATTTTTCTTTCCACACACAAGATAATGCAAGCCCAATTGGAAAATTTGGAGAAACGCTTTCAAGGTCTGTATCAGAGAGAGTGTGATGCACATGAAAATATGCAAGGTTTCATGGAGATATCCAAAGAGGCTTTCAAGGAACTAAATGAGGTTCAGATTAAAGTTAGGGAGTTGGAAAATAAACATCGGGATGAGATGGTTGGTAAGGAGGAAATTATGGAGACAATGAAAGATAATGAAGCATTTAACAAACACATGGCTAGAGGATGTGTAACCCCCAAGGGCAGCCAAATTGATCATTTAGCAGATACTCCCTACATCAATAGTAGTGTGCCTAAAACATTTGAGACTAGAATTGAAGCAACATAGGAGCGTAGCAGCAGAGAAAAGAGAGTATTTTTTAGTTCCAAGGAAGACGATTGTGTACAGGTAAATCTGGACAACACATCTCTAGGTCACACTGATCAACTAGAGGAAAAGCATATCATTATAGGGTCAAGGATTTGGCCTACCCATGTTGTGAATTTGGTAGGTCATATTTCCCCTATAGAGGTTGGGGAAATATTTTTTGGTAATTTTTTAAGTCAGCTAGAGTAGGAAACTTTCAAATATTTTAATTTCTGACAATCCTTCATCAAAGGAATTAATTGCAGATGCGATCAAAATAGATAAATCAAGAAATGATGAAAAAGAGGGGGAAAACATGGTAGATTTGCATGCTAAAGACAATGGAACAACCAATTGCATGGACATTGTAAGAGTTGATAGGAATGATGAACCTCTAACCACTATGGTATCTTCTAAGTGTTCATCAATATATAATCGTTCAAGGGATGGGCTATTAGGAAATAAAGGGTATTTTTTAGTAACGAAGTCTGAATTGCAAGGATGTGCAAGACTGATGGTAGTTGATCCTATAGTAATAAGTGACAGTGATAGTGAAATCATTGGAACCCTCATCACAAAAACTCATTTCATTCCAAACAATTAGACCACACAAGCATATATTTGGAGAAGGTTGAATTTTACGGGATCCAACACTGTGAGGGAAAATTATGATCATAGTGAAGAACAATTATTGTAGAAAAGTGCTAAAACTAGGAGAGGACGTCCTAATGCAGTCATTAGTGACAGTGAAATAAGTAGTAGCGAGGTAGCATACAGTTGCAAAAGAAGGAAGTTACAACCATTGGGGTTTGAAATCCAAGGCGCAAATGCAAGTGAAGGCATTAAGTTGAATAAACAGGGTTAGATGACTTGTACTAAAGGCAATGACTTGGATGAGACTTATTGTGCAACTCTTAAAGATGATGAAATTGACAGTTCTAATAGTGAACCATATGAACATATTAGATCATATAAAGCTATGCAGGATAAGGTATTGTTCTCAAACAAAGAAGCTCATTGTATAATGTTTTGAAGACTTCGAAAACTGAAAGTAGTTAATTAAATTTCTATGGCCAAGCATTGCAAGAAACAATCATGCTGTGTTGGAGGTGAACATGTACCAATCATGAAATTAAAAGGGCTGCAAGGAATGATGGAATAAAATGACCTACCCTCCCCTATACATCATGAGAAGGGATTTCACTCAGTTGACAGAGGTGAATGCATTCTTGTCACAAAGCTCAAAAGACTCAAGAGAGTTGGGGAATCTAGTGGACCGGAACAAGAAAAAACTGGTGAAATATTCACGTGTTTATGAGAGCAGAAAACTTCAGTTCCATATATAAACCCTACCATTTTCAGTCAGAATGGGCAATGCAGAGATTTTATACATAGTGGATCTTCTAACAGTGCAAACAAAAGGGGAACTGCTGGAAATTTCAAGCTTGTTGGCATGTTGTCTAAACCTCATCTGAATAAGTTAAATTGCAGATCACAGAAAAATATTTCAAGGAAGATGATAAATTTATCGAAGTTAAGTGACAATGATGACGAAGAGGATGAAGATGATATTAATAGTGAGGGAGAAAATCTAGGTGGATTTATTATGCATGACAATTTAGAGGAAGAGACAAATGCGAGAAGTTCAAGTGAATCGAAGGGAAATAACTCTAGTGCATTAGACCCAAAAAATCGAGGTTGGGATTCTCATTCGGAGAGTGATACAAACTTAGAGGATCTAGATGAAATATTAAATAGGATGAGGCGACAGAGAAAAAACATTTTGAATTGGGAATATGAAGTTTATATGCTTGTTGTGTTTTTAAAGGATCCTCTGCTCTATATGAGGGCCATTTGTGCACTTTACCGACAACAAACCAATGAAGATAAATGTGGGAAAATTTCCTTATATAAAAACTGTCGTAGATTTGAAAAGCTACTTGCATTGAGGTATGTGACTGATATTTCTGTTTAGAGTCTAGACCATTTTCATATCAATAAGTATTTACGCCAAAAGGTGTTTTCTTTACTAACTTGGGGTGAGTAGACATTGTTCACCCCATCCAATCACTGCAATTTATTTTCTTTATTCCCACCTATGAAAATATGACACATGGAAAAATCCCGATACATTCAAACGGGCCTCTATCACTCGCTCAGGTCATTCCCTCCTAGCCCCTCTATTGGAAATGGCTTTTTTCTATGTTTTCATTCTATCATATTCTCTGTATTTCTACTTCATTAATGCACACCACTCTTCACTCCAGCTGCACTCGAACATATCACTGTGCGATTAAAACTCCACTCTGGTGGTCTTGCTGAAAAATCCAAAACATAGACGAAAGTATCATGGTGATTACTAAAATCGAAAGTGTTATTTTACAACACTCTAGCCTATAACAAATCATCATACTACTTATTTTCTTGATATCTAAAGTGCAGGACTAACTTGCATTGGAATTAATTTGGTTATCTTCTTGTATAAATTTGAAGAGACGGATACTGGAGCATCAACACTACAAAAACCGTTGAATTCAGAAGGGACTGAAGTGGAGCTTCCCCTTGCTAGAGATGCAACAACAAGAAACCATGATGTTTTTGAGCCATATCCATCCTTTTTGTTGAAAACACAATAAATTAGGAAGCGCTCTGGATTCTTCAATGATTATCCACATGGTGAAAGCCTACAATTTCGAATGGAAATCATGTCTATGGAACCTGAAAACTCAAGGGGATTTGGCAGTAAAAATTACCTGGATAATAAAAAATTGGACCTCTTGCACTCGATAATAGATTCATTTCCTCCAGTTGTAGAGATGCAAGAGTGTACCTATGACCTTATATTAATGCAGAAGCTAGGTGTCGCATGGCTTAGGCAACAATGCTATTCTGATAATTTCGAAGTAGATAATTTATCTGAAGAATATTCTGTTGAAAATGTAAGGCTTCCATACAATGTCCTCATATATGTTCTATTTACAAATAGGTTATCAATGAATCTCGTTCAGAAATATCTCATGTTCGATGTTCCAGGTTCCCTATACCATTTTGTAGTGTTTTATGATTCTTAGAGGGAAAAATCCTTTGAACGTCGAGGAAATAGAAGGATCAATTGTTGCATTCCATGGAAGTGTGTCATGTAATTGGTACTCTATCATAATTTGATTTAGTTCTGGTACTACTTTCTGAGTTTCTACACATAGTATATGAAATCTTGTTTCACATATTAATAATAAATATGAAGGAAACTTTATTGTTTTCTTGATTATTATTGTTATGGATTTTAAGAAAAATAGACAATCAACAATCCTTCAGAATGAAGACTTTTTCGTCATCTCTTTTTGGGGCACTGGCCTAATGGCACATGTTTAGAATTTTTGGCTTCTTTAGGATAGGAATATCCTTATGATGGTATTGTTATATATATATATATATATATATATTCCTTTTTAATGAAAGAAATTTGTTTCTCTCAGTTTAAGGGTCAAAGTGAGATTGTTGGTACCAAGACAATCTATAGATATAATCATTTAGGAGTTCACGAAGCTCGAAGCCAACACACCAATATTCATAGCCATGAAGCCATTAAAAAAATAATTATCAAGGCATTATAGCTCATCATGTCATTAGCAGAGATTTGAACTTGAGTGGGGAAGATAACACATTCGACCAACCACAAAAGATAACCCCAATCAAATTTAATTGTTATATATATTTATGATTGAGTTAAAAAGGGCTTTAGAATTCAGTATAAGAGAGATATGTCTCTCACACATATATAAAATCCATTTGAGAGGTGCTTTAGAATTCAATATAAAAAAAGATTTGTCGCATATATCTGAGTACATTAAAACCCTAAAATATTAAATGATAATAATTAAAAGAAATTATATGCTAATTACATTACACTATTATATATATATATTTACTTTGAGCAATTTGAGATATGGATTAAAGAGGAGAAAACTCTCTTTAACTACAAGTACATTTTGTTTTTGGATTAATGAAGTGTTACTCTTGTAAATTTCTGAGTCACTGTTAGGTTACTCTTTCTGAGTTAGGAATTTCAGGCCTCTTTCCATAAATAGGACAATAAACAATAACACCTTTTCCAAGATTATGAAGTGACACTGAGCAAGGGCACATCTGGAAAGGGCATCACTTGGAGGATGGGGGGCTCATTTTCTTGTGATCCATTTCACAATTTTCCTTTTGTTAGCATGTTCTACAATCCTGACATGATCTACATAAGAAAGTGCATGAATGTTTTGTGTCATTGCTCATAATGAGTGTATTTTTAATTTTTTAAGTGTGGTTTAAATTTTACGTATACTGGAGATTGTCCAAAAAAACATATGGGCAAATCCACACAACAGGATCACTTCTTTTCGATTCATTAACATAAATCTTTCCATGCAACCAATTCATTAATGGAAATGTTTCCATGTAGAAAATCAAATCCAGGCTCAAAAGTGTTAGGGTCCCATGATTTGATATATTGGCTAAACCAAATGACGGGGTAACATCAGACCAGTCTTTGGAGTCCTAGGACCTAGCCTAACTGGACTCAGAGAGGGCTCTCTCTATTGTGCAAAGGATGTGAACTTGTTCACTTCGGATGATTGATTTTAGGCTAGTTGTTAAGTGTAATTTGTTTGTTTGTTTTGGGTTGGGGTAATATGACTAAGTAGGATAGGTGGAATGAGAGGTTGTCAAATAAATAGGGCTATGGGGTCAGATGAAGTCGAGGGTGTCAAAATGATGAATCAGAGTGTATTGCAGGGCTGATTTAGCAAGGTTAATGGATCCTTAGGTGATGATGAGGTGTAATGAACATTAAGTTTGGGAAAAACAAAGAGATATTAAACATATATAGTCTGAAATCAATAACTCACGAGGTAGGGAAAACCATTAATCTCTATGAACAATACTCAAACTAATAAACATGTAAGATGAACATTCCGGTGAGACATAGAAGCATTAGAACTCCTAACTTTAGAAATTCACCTTCATCTTTTTGAGAAAACACATAAGATAAACAAACAACTAAATATATGGAGAGGGAACTCCTACACAGCATATATCAAACTATCAGGAACTTTGAAACAAGTTGGTAAGCATGGGAAAAGGGCAAGATTGAAACAAGGCCTCTTTGTCTTAACCTAATCAATCAGTATTTCATAGAAAAGCTTCACAATAGGGTTTTGAAAACTTTAAATAAGCAGGGCATACCATGAATCATATTTATAAGCTAACATACTAACCATTCATGAAACAAAAACAAGTTTTAGTGGGCCTAAGGAGCAATCAAGAATTCCTTAAGATGACTAAAAGAAGAAAACATCAAGACTATAGCAAATAGGAGGTTTGAGGTGCTTCCATGAGCATATATCAACCTATACTTTTATGATCTATAGCAACCAAGTAGACTGAAACAATATGAGGACAAGAAAACATTAACAAGTTAGGAAAACATCACCATTCACCAAGCTATGGAATCCTGCAAGCAAGCTTCTCCAACATCAAGCCACACAAGCCATTCATTCACTTCACAAAACCAATATCTTGTCCAAGCTTATAAAACCATGTATTGCTCTTAAACACATCAAGTCCCAACTGATTACAATGAATCCTCATGTATTATATAACAAATGAGGAGAAGAGAGCCTACTAGAGCATCTAGAAGCCTATTGGCCAAAGAGAAATATCCTAACTTGTCCTTGAGGCTTTGCAAAGCCCAAGGCACAAAAATATCTAAATAAAATATGTTTTCCGACTATAAGAGAAAATAAAATTGAATTTTAGGCCTGGAATGCCTAATAAAACTTGCCAAATGCATATTTTTCCATTCAGTCACAGGGGCATAACACATGTGTCAAACAGTGAAAAATTTCCAGGTGCGTAACACAGAATATGCCCTTTTGCAGTAGTCTTTTGGAGGTCTTCCCAACACTGGTTTTGGCTCCATGATGGCTTGTTGGAAATCTTGATGAGTCTACTTTCCAAAAATGTTTCATTTGTGATGAATGGATGCCATTTACCCGCTCAAAAATCAAATCTCCAAACACTTCTTTGTGCGTAACACCTGGTCTGAAAAGGAGGTAGAAAGGTCAAATTTTTGATGTTTTATAAGCTTTTGAGAGGGTAAAACTGCTCCAAATGATCTGAAAATTGGTGAGTAGACCGTTGGTGATGTGAAAAATCCAAAAATGTAAACTTTGAGAGCTGAGGATGCACCAATTTTGTGCGTAACACCTAGGGTGTTGCGCTCCTAGGGATCAAAATTTGGAAAAAACAAAAAGTTGTCCAATTTTCCTCAAAATTGGTGGGTAGACCCGTCAAAAGTTTTTGGATACCTGTTCAGAAGCCTCAGCCAAGAATTCAAGGCTGTCATGCAATTTGGCTCTTTTTATGTCTTCTAGTTCAATGAGGGCCTTCTTTAGCTTGGCGCTAGCAAGCATGCTTTTCCTTGCATAATGTTTGGCCATTTTCTTTTGTAGGGCAAGGCCCCTCTTAACCTCCTTGAAATGATTATGTTCCTATTTACAGTAGTAGATGACCCTTTGAGCCATCTCAAAATCCCTTTCCCACTCCTGAAGCTGTGCATCTTTTTCCAAGAGGAGCAACCTATTTTTCATCTCTTGGTCCTCATTGTCACTGTCTAGATGAATGAATTGAGATCCTTGAGAAGTATTCTTGATCCTTTTGCTCCTTCTTACCTGTACCTTCTGCTCACCTTTGTCCACCTTTCCTTTTCCCTTGTCCTGATGCTTGATCGCTGGAGAAGAGATGGCCCCTTGCCTTTTTGAGGCAGCAAACACATATCTTCTGCCTCTGTGATAGGTGCATGTGAGAGGTTTTATGATGGTGTCTCTACCTTTGGAGGTGCCACAAGCCTTGTTGGCATCTTCTTCATCATAAGACTCACTGTTTTGGCCCTTTTTCTCATCATGAGGCTCACTAATTTTAAATCTGTTTTCTTGCTCACTGTTTCCTTCTTGAGAGGATGCCTCTTCTTGGTCATCATCACTCTGTTGTCCCTCTCCTTCATACTCTGTTTTTGTCCCATAATCTTCATTATTTTCGCCACTTTTGCCTCAATGTTTTCAACCTTTGTCTTACTTGCATTTGTCTCTTGATTTTTGTTGTCATCAATTTCTTGTTTGTAGTGGCTATTATTACTTCCCTGCTCATTACTGTCCTCTTCCTTTTCTTCTTCATCTTCCTCAGCTTCTACCTCACTGTCCTCTTCTTCATTTTCTTCATCTTCTTCAGCTTCTACCTCACTGTTTTCTTCTTCATTTTCTTCATCTTCCTCATCTTCTACCTCACTGTCCTCTTCTTCATTTTCTTCATCTTTTTGCTCATCATTAGAGCCACTGTCAACTTCTTCACTTGGCTCATTAGGAGAAGGGATAGGGGGTTAATTTCTTCGTGGAGAAGGCATATTGAGAGATGATGGATGAGTGGAGGTAGGTGGTTGTGAAGTGGAGGGTAAATTATGTTGAATGAAGGCTTTGGGGTTTGTAAACACATCATGTGCGATGAAGACATCCCAAGGGATTCCTTACTGTTGTAGCTAATGTAAGACAATCATTTTGATCAAGGAGTGGTGGAAAGGGCTCGGCATTTGGCGGTCATAGCTTCTTTTCTTGACAAGTGAGGCCATCTTGTCAATGCTTCGGAAAAGTTAGTAAAGTAGATTCATCAATTTGAATTTGGTGAAGTGCATTAGTAACCTTATATGATATGAGTAAATCCTAGAGTATCTTCCCTCACAGGTGAAGTATCTGATAAGTTGCTTCATCAGCAAGGCATACCTCTCTAGCAAGTGGGAAAAAGGAAAAACAACCTTGCAGCCTTGTTGACAGCTTGGTTTTAGGTACGGTTCATAATAGCACAAATCCAACTTCTTTTATTTAAACCATATCTCGCCAATGTCTGGTATACCCATTGCTTTGGAAATGGATTCAAATGAGAGTTCAAACTCCACTCCTGCTAGGCTAACTCAGAGATTTTGCAAGCCAGTGACAAACAATCTAGTCAATTCGGAGTGGCTTTTGACTTGTTTGACGTTTTCACAAAGCTGATAACACCCAACATCCTAAAAGCAAGAAAGGATCATGGGAGAGGAAGTAATCTGAACTGTGTCCAAGGGTTCAAACCTATTTTCCCTTCCTCCCTTGTATTTTTGCTGAGGCTCGGTAGGTCTTTGACTTTCATCACTGCTGGTGTGAATCTCTGCTTCAGACATGGTGGCTAGTTCTCTAGCACAGAAATCTTTTTGAAAGTTGTTTGAGGGCCTTTGGGTTAAAGGGATGCAATGAGTGAAGTGAGGGCAAAGTTGTGAAAATGAAGGCAAGATGAAACTCTTAAAGAGTGCACTCAGTTTTTTAGAGGTTTGTTTGATGTCACTCACCCTCCTCTGGCACATATAACAATTTTCCCCTTCAAACTCTAAAGAAAGGTATTTAAAATTGATTTTTATGCAGCCTAGGGTTTGGTTCAATTAAGCCTTTAAATATGAATTTGATTGGGAAAATGAAAGCTTGGGAGGCAATGAAAACAAATCACCAACCTTATGTCTTGACCTTTGCAGAAGCTCTGAAGGTGAAAAAACCGAAATTTGACTCCTTTTAGCAATTTTGGGCAAAAATTTCCTGTTCATAACATCGGTGCGTAGCGCAGGTGCGTAACACAGATGCGTAACACTAGTGCATAACAGGCAAGAGACAGGCCAGTCGGGCTCCAGGTGCGTAACAGGTAGGAGTCGGGCCAGTCGGGCTCTCATGAGCGTAACATAGGTGCGTAATAAGCCGGTTTCGGGCACTTGTTGTGTCTGTGCATAACACTGGCACAGGTGCGTAGCACCGGGCCCTGGGTGCGTAACACGGTGTTAAATAACACTGCGGCCACTCCTCCTATGCGTAACACTAATAGCCAGGTGCGTAACACTGGCCCAGAAGCATAGCGCCTTTAAACTTCATCGATTTGCTCAGTAACTTTCAAAACCTTCTCTCAATGGCTTCCTTTGGTTTGGAGATGACAAATGGTGCGGGGCGGAAAATACAAAAGGCATTTATAACCTTCTTTGCCAAATAACTTTAAACTAAACCCACTTTTATAATGTTCATTTCCTTTCACTTTTTTCTCACTGTGTTTTTAGCCTTTTCTGGTCCTATAGGTGATGTTTTGATTAAAACATTGTTCTTTTTTCACTACTGGAGGCCTTTCAAGGTTCTCCTTAATTTGGGCAATCTTCCTAAAGACACCAAGCCCATTCCTCTTAGCTTATCCTTTTAAAAAAGAACTGTTTTGAACTTTTAACACCTACACATAGCAAACTCATCCCTTTTTTCCATTTCTCCTTTGACTGATGTTATGTGTTTGAAACCATTATTTTCCTTTGACCTTGAAACCATTTGTTGTGGAAAAAACACATTTTCCAGCTCTGTGAAGTGTTGTTTGTGTCTTAGACATATTTTTGCAGAATATTCCTTTGACAAAGAGGTCCTTGTTGGGAGTTTCATTGTTCTGCTATAAACCAGGGGTATATCTGTTTGTTTTATAGGTCACTTTGATCACTGTCTCTTTTGAACTTGGACAACTTGCTTTGTCACATAATGGCCCCTGCTTATCATAGTTATTGTCTTTGGCCATTTGAAGATTTCTTTAAATGTTTTTAGAGAAAAATACCTTTGAACTGGGAGTTAGTGCTTGTCTGCCAAACCTTAGGGTAACTGAAAAACCCTTGAAACCATCTGTTGTGATGAAGGAGGTTTCTTGGTCACTATTTTGACCCTCTTTGTCTACCTTCCCATGCTTCGAATTTCGAAATTTTTGTACAATCTTGCATTCCTTTGTTTTGTGTGTAGTGATAAAATTTTAGACAACTTAATTATTTCAGGCTTCTTAAATTTACCCATGCTATAGCAAAAATTTCTTTTGGATCTGTAGCAATATTTGTGAAAATTGATAATTTTTCTGAAAGGGAAAATTTCTTGGATGTTGAAGTATCTAAGTAAGGTAGAAACATTAGACTGTCTTGTTCCAGATTCCCAAAGATTTGTGTTTTGTGAGGGTGTTTCATTTTTTTTGGATTAGCAAAAGGAAGAGGTTGTGTTCTTGTGATTTGTCTTTCTTTTGAGCAACTTGTTCCCTTTTCTAAACTGATTCTTGTTTCTGATATTTCATTTTCAATTTGCAGGAAATCAGTTTCAATTTTATTATCTTGTGGTGTTTTAGGATCGTGATAGTTTTTACTGTCGAACTCATCATAGAGGAAGTGATATGATTGTTGTAATGTGCTTATATCATCACAATCTTCATTTACTTGCTCATCAAGGTCATTTTCATTATACAATATGAATGAGTCCAAGACTGAATGAATTAAATAGATAGGGGTGTTGTTGGGTCTATCTAGGTTGCTTACCATATACTTAATATGAGATTCCTAATAGAGTCTCCTAGTTTGGTTAAAAATCAGGATGGTAGCATAAGACATGTCAAGTTGGAGGTTTCCCAAAAGCTTAGCTCCCCAAGATCAGGACAAAAGCATGCCATATTTGGGGGGAATGTCAGCCACGACTATGTCCATGACCAGGCTCTTAGCAGGGATTTGTGCTAGATTGACACATAAGTCCTTGATTAGGCCCAATCATTTAACTCTGCTTGAATCGAAAGAATACAGATCTTTGTAGGGCTTGGTTATTTCTAGGCCCAATATTTCCATCACTAACTTCGGCATGAGGTTGTGAGAGGCACCAAATTCTAGCATGGAATTATGTAGGATTTTGTCGTGTATGTTTAGGCTAACATAGAATGGGGGAATGGCTCCTTCTTGGTATTTTCCATCTACTTCGGGTCCAAACAACAGCTCTGGTTTATCATCCATCAGATTCAAAGTGTTGGTATCATTTCCTATGTTCAAGATTTTTAGTACTTGGGAGCAGTACATATCCTGAGCTACCAATTCAGTGAGAGGGATGGTTATTTTGATTTTAGTGATATCTCCTTCAAAACTTAAAGGTACTTGAGTTTTAGACATATTTACATCAGTTTTATCAGCCATAAATTTCTCCACATTTTTAATTCGCTGATTTTGGTTCAGGGCTTTGGTCATTAGAGTTTTCTTAGGGCCACTAGCAGAGGTGCTAGGATAACTTGTGTCAACTCTTGGTTGGCTAGTTTTATCCTTGTTGGGATTAGTTTTCTTAACCATGGTGTTGTTATTGTCAGTTGTTCTTTTAAGAATTTTCTCGAGTGTTTTATTAACAACAATGTCTGAGTTGTTTTTCCTGTAGTTGTCTTGGTTTTTCTTACTCCTAAGATCATATTGCCTATGGACTTCCATTATGGAATTTTCTAATCCGAATTCATGGTCTTCGGAATCTTCATAGCTTGTTTCATCTTGGTTTGAGGAGAGAATCCTTGTTCTTCTTCTGTGAGAAAAACCTCACCCTCACTATCAGAGCCTATTAAGTTTAGATAATTCTCATCTGGTTGTTCAATATCTCTTTCCCCTTCGTCCACATATTTATCTTGGAAGGGTGGCCTGATTTGTTGATCATTTTCCCTTGGTCTATTTTGGGGCGGGTTTCTTCTAAAGTTTTGATTCCGGTTTCTGTTTTGGGGATTTGTTTGGTTGTCCCTAGGGGGTGTTCTTTCATTTATGCTTATTCTTTCCATCATTCTTTCCATGGTCCTAAGAAGGTTTTCCATCTTGGAATCAGATGAGGAGGTGGAGGGCATGGTGTCATCTTTGTATGTTACCCTCTTTTCCGATCTTAGCCTAGCTGTTTTTTCAATTAAGTTGGCCTCTACACTTATAGCTCCTTTTTTCATGTCTTCTAGAGTTAGGGGCTCTCTTTCTCTTAGTTGATAGGCCATGTCGGGGTCAAAACCATCCGGGAATTTAGCTAAGGCTAGGCCTAATGGGGGTTTCATGTTCGGCGGTAGCACGTTGTAAACACTATTTAACCTAGTGCAATAGTCTTGGACACTTTCCCCCCTGTTTCTTTTGAGGTTGCTATATTCTGAGAGGATTTGAAGAGGGTTTTTCTTGATTTCCCATTTGTTTATGAAAGTTTGGTAAAGGGAAGGGAGATCATGTATGCTGTTGGGAGTTAGGATTTTGAACCATTTCTTAGCTTCTCCTCCTAGGCTTTGGGCAAACATTCTCATTTTCATGGTTTCTTCTTCTAATTCCATGTAGTCAAAAGCATCAATCATTCTATCTACATGCTGTTGGCCAGTAGTGGATTCAACCCCGGTGAAGTGTGGGATTTTGGATTGATAATCATTTGGAAAAGGTACCAATGGTTGTGGTAACACAAGGGGCGCATACCATGCTGCCATGGTGGGAGCTAATGGTGGATTTACAAGTGGAGGATTTGTGCTATGAGATGGAGTGGTTTGCACAGTGGCGGTGTGAAAGGGTGTGGCAGAAGTACTTGGACCAGTAAACTGATTCTGAGTAGACTTGGGGTGAAAAGAGCCAAAGTGATGGAGAAGTTGTAGATCAGGTGGTGTGGAAGGAGAAGCTTCTCTGCTAAGACTCTGCTGCAAGTCTATGGGCTCAAGATTGGTATAGTCGATTCTACTTTGTGACTTGGTTCTGAAAAGGTTTTTGGTATGGCGCAAGTCAAACTGGGGATCTTGCAAGGCTGTAAGTTGTTCAGGTACAAAGCTTGCTTTATGAATGGTCCTTTTAGTAGCTAAGTTTCCAATTTCAGAAATTTGCCACAAAATATTTTCTGGGTCATCAACTATAGTAGGATGGTTTGGATCTGGATGAGATCTGGTATTGATTATTCATGGAGCCAGATTTCAAATTCAAAATTTAGAGAGGCTGAAAGTTTATGACTGCTTTCGGAAGGCTGACCTCTCTAGGTGATATCAAACTCGCACAGTGTGTGACTAGGTTTCTAGACATCTCAAGGCTGGTTTGATGCAGTCCTGCAGGAGTCTATAGATACTTAGCAACATTTAGAAGGTCATCGTGGAGGGCGGTGGAGTCACCTAGTGGATATTTTTAGTTGTTTTGAAGATATGTTGTCTATGGTCCACCACCAATACTGACAAAAATCCAATCTAGAAATGTTTTGGGGTTTTCTAAGTTTTGTATATATAGCCCTTAAGGTATGTGAGAGTGTCCTATAGATGAGTCATCAATTTTCTAAGATGGTGAAACAAATTTCCAGATTCATTCTTATTTTGAAGCCCCAAAAATCGGGTCTACAACAAGGGGGATACCCACCCGGTCTGGACCTTGGTTAGCAGCTCCTTTTCCGTTTGGTGTAGTGGGTCCGACTGGGGATAATGGGACCAGTTTCCCAATGTGTGTGTGTGTGTGTGTGTTGAGAATAGATATTTCCTTTCTAAAAGGGTTTCTAAGTGAAATGCTTTTATTCTATTTCTAATCTAATCATATGAAAATTGTATTCTAATTTAAACAGAAATATCTAATTCTAAACTAAACCCGGGATAAAATCTTGTTTATGCGATCTAAAATAATTTCAAATAACAACTGATAATAAATATTATTCAACTGCTATAAGAAAAGAATTCAATAAAGATAAACCACTTCATATAAAAAGTTAGATGAAACAGTTGTGGAAAACATATCGCATAATAAGCTATTCATACATTAAGCATAAACAAATAGTCATCACCGTACAAAAGTGCCAAATGATAACCGAAGCATTCAAGCATCAATATATAAATAACTGAACATAAATATCACTTTTAACACAGAAGCAGAAAAAGTTAAGAGATAAAAGTACCATTTATAACTGATTCTACTCAGGAGCTAGAAGCGATAATGATTTATATCTTCTAAATCCAACATCTACTAAGAGTACAGAAATGCAACATCAGTAGCAGATATTAGACACAAATATCAATAAATCTCCTTCCATTCATTCATCAAAACCTCCTCTGAGGGTGCAGAAGTGCATGTTCTGAGGATAAGTTTTTGACAAATTTCAGGACCCTTCTCTAAATGCATGAGAAGGGTTTAAATACTACTAACTAAATCTAATTATAGTTTATTACAAAAAATTAGGATTCGGTTTAAATGACCATCCTTTTTCTAGGAAAAAATAAAGTAAAACTAACACTAAATCTAAAACTAAAATTAACAACTAACTACTTATGAATTTGGTCTTTGAATTTGCAAGCATCCAGCATTGATTTGAGAAGAGGGGGCTGGCCGACTTCAAATTTCAATTGTCCCGAAAAGACGGAGTCAGCAAGTGTTGGCGCAATCTTCTCAGCATAATTAATGATGCAATTAAGAGTACTGCATTGACTGTGTGGTTTTACTAGACAGGTCCAGTAAGAATCCCAATTTAATTTTGTCAATCCTTGAATTGATTTTTCCTTCTCTTTCGCTTTCTGTTTCCACTCTATTTGCAATTGTTGTGCTTGTGGTAGGTATCCCGGAATGGTTTCTGAAATTAAATTAACCTTGTGAAAATTATCTTTTACACAATCAGTAATGTTGCTCGCCGTTGTAGCTGCTTCCTCTGCTGCTTTTTCTGCCTCTCTGATCTGTGCATCCCATTTATTGAAGAGCATTTCTTTATGATTGTCATTGATAATTGGTGCTCCTACTCTTTTTCCTTCCTCTGTATTTTTCCATGCCAAATAATTAGTAACTCTTTCATTAGTTAAATCATAATCATGTCGTAATTCTACGACATGATTAGTGATTTTATCACTTTCTTGACAAAAAGAGTTCCACTGTGAAATCTTTTGGCATAATATATCTTGTTGTTGCAGCAGCTGATTATTCAAAGAAATAGACTCTAAGATAAATTATGTAAGCCTGGGATCATCTTTATGTGTTTATTGCATAATCTGTATTTGTTTTTCTTTTTCGGCCAAGATTTTCTGATACCCGATCTTCATTTGCTGAAAATCTTGTTGTAACTTTTCAAATTTCACCTGTGCTTCACTATTGGCATGTGCTTGTTGAAATTGTTGTTGCAGAACTTGTATCTGATCCTCCTTTTCATTTAATAATAGCCTTACCTCAGATGCTTTTTCAATAGTTGCGGAGGCATAATCTCCTGTTATCTGAGATAATTTAGTAAGATTTTTAGTGGGATCTGTAGTAGGATCTTTCCATAAAACATCCAATTGTTCTGCATCAGTAGAGAGTGCACTTTCTAATTTTCTCTTATTTCTTTGCTTCCTTACTACTGCTTTATGTTGCGGGCTGTAGAATATATCCAGAGGAGGAATTTCCTCTATTTTAAGTACAAGCTCGGCAGAGGGAGTAATAGGTATATGTTCTTTTTCTGTGACATTGCCACTTATTTCTGTAACCAAACCTTTTGCTGTTTGTACAAGATTTTGTATGTTTTTTCCTTCAACATTAATCAAATCATTAAATGATTCCCATTCTTTATCTAACTGAGTGCTGATGGATGGTTGTTGTACATTAAGAGGTGGAAGATTCAACTGTGGAGTAGTTGAAGTCTGTTGTTGTGACAGTTCTTTTGATTGAGTTGTATCCTTGACTGAACCTTCACTTTTATCCTAATCAGATTTTTTAGAATGTTCAGAAATTTCTTTGTCAGATTTTGACTTAGAACTTTATGAATCTGAGCTGCCACTGAGACTGACACTAGGAGTTAGATCCCTTGTGGGTTCCAAGCGCAAATTATCCAAAGGAATAGTGGTCAATCTTCTTTCTCTGTATACTTTAAACTCTTGAAATTCTTCTGGGGAGAACCGTGTTTGAGCTAAATTAAAAATGTCTTTAAATGAACATTTTCTTGAAACATATCATCAAAAAGATCTTCTTCTCTAGAAAACACTCTTACTTTGACAACAGTGGTGAAATCCTTGACAATACCATATGGATCAAATAGCCTTCTCGGAAACTTAAACAATTTTAAACATGTAACATTGCTTACTTCCTTAAATGCGTGACCAACATCAAATAATGAAAATGCTCCGCAAGACATAGAAAATTGTGTCCAGATGGCTTTCTTTTTATCCTTTAATTCTTTTTTCAAACCTCTATCTCCACAGGTTTGATATGCAATTTCCCGAGCTATGAGTTTATCTGGAACATACTTGGGCAAAACATGAGGAGAAGCAAAGCTCCCAAAAACCCTCACATAAGTAAACAGTTCTTCTCCAAACCATCTTGCGACAGGGAGAATGTCTACTTCTGCTTCAGGAGACAACCTTGGAGCATCCTTATTATACAACACTCTATACAGTGGCAACATTATGCCATGGAAAATCTTGTAAAAATGAGGAATGAATTTTGACTCCCACAATTCTTTGTGATAAACATGGATGGGCAGGGGATCCTGAATTGTCCATTGCCAACCCATTAAAGGGAACTTAGAAACAAAGCAGATTGAATCCATAACATAGGCAGATAGATAAAAAGGAGGATAAATCCTCTGAGACACAGTCCATTTAGACCGGTAATTGAAAATAGCCGTGGCCAAATTATCAGACAATATTTTAGCTCAGTCTACAATGGTAGCGTTGACAGCAACATTTAATAAGGGAGGCCATTCAGGCAAAAATTTATTAATGTCAGGCTTTCCAAAAATCCTACATAACATAGCAGCAGCAAAACAATATGGAGAGGTGAGTGAACCAGTACTGTACATACCGTGTTTATCTTTCTTCAATGGTTCATCTCTTCTGGACCATTCCTTGGTGCATTCCGCCAAATTGGCATTTTCCTTGGCAAATTTCTCCATAAATTGTTTGTTGTAAGTTGCCTGAAGCTCCGGCAAATGATACATAAGCCTCAAATCTTCTGGAGTAAATGATCCGATGAGCTCTTGACCTGGAGTTTTAAACTACCTGTCCGTAATATCAGTGCTATCCAGCACCCATTTGACCATATCTGTATACGAAAGAATTCTAGGTCTTGCTGCTATCCGATGCAAAAATGAACAAGCCAGCTTTGTAAGAGATGCTTCAGATGAATTACTTGAGCCCGCGGTAGCTGAAACATCCATTACCCTTGGGTTCTCTTCTTCAAGAAAACTAAACATACCCTCCCAAGTAGTGATGCCAGCGTCTTTGTTGCAAGCAATGTCTGCGTACAAGGATGCCATCTCTTTAGCTTCAGAACTTGAAGCTTTCTCTTTCTTTCCAGAACTCGGAGTTTCCTCTTTCTTTCCCATAATGCTCTAAATGTTGCTTTGTATAGTCTCATGTTCTTTGCGCCTGCAGTTTTACGAATTAAGTGAGAATAATGATACGAGAAAGGTGACGGGATAGTTTTAAATGCTGAAGGCATATGAAATATATTATTTAATCGTGAAATAACCTTTCGATCAAAACAAAATACTTTTCCATTAATAATTGACAATCCATTCATTAACTTGACATTAAGGTGCATAACGGGTCTCGATTTACGAAAATATTTTCTTCGTACAATGAGCTTTCAGAATGTGTGATAGTGCGATCTACGATTTGCTTTGCAATATCGCAAAATTGCAATATCACAAATCGCAGCTTTCGCAAATAAAAATCATTGCAAATCGCAACTTTTGTATCATTGCAATATCGCAAATCGCAAATTTCGCAAATCACAATCAGTAACATCACGAAAACGTAATATCGTGATATCGCAATATCACGAAATCGCAATATCGCAAAATATAACATATGAAAAATATTCGTTAATATATTTTCTGCGATATGAGATTTGCGATAAATATTTTTCTGCATAGTTTTTTGGATCGCGTGCGATGGATGTGATATTCAAAGAAAGGTTTTATTCTAATCTACCATAAACTTAAGTTTAGTTTTTTAGATTTTCCAAAGAAATTTCTTTAAGTCAATGATAGTAAGTTTTTATTGAAAATGAAAACAAACACTAATAAATTTTTTGGAATTTTAAACTAAGGTTCCCCACTTATTTAGTATTATTACTAATACTAAATAAGAAGGGGGGTTGTTGCTGGCCACAACAATTGGCGATTCACTTGGAAGAACCAGTTATCTCTGCTTTTCTTTTGAATTTTCTAAACTTTTCAAAACAGAAAATTTTCCAGAAAATCAAACTTTATTACAAAAAGACAAAGCACATTATGCTTTAATCTAAGAATGATATTTCATTTCTTCTATGATCAATTTTGACTTTTCACTTCCTCAAGCTAGTCCTTGTATCTACATCAGTCATTACTTGGTTTAAAAAGATAAAAACAAAAGGCTTCTCTGTAAATCAGTTTTTAAATATACTCATTTGTCGTAGGTAGAGCCACTGCTGCCAGCAAGCGTTTATAGCCTCGACAGGGTTACCTGTTACCCAGCAATGATCTTGTGTCCTACTTAGAAAAATATACAATTTTCAAAGAGAAATCCATATTCACACTTATTTCTTTTATTTTCTTTTCTATCCTTAAAGAACAATGTCTTGGTTTGGTAGCCAATTTATGAAAGTGCCATTCACTTGAGTTATAACTTTGCTAAACAAGTTGGCTCGTGATGAGACCCCTTGTCTTTTGATTGCAATAATCTTAAGTCATTGCCCTATTGTGGTATGCAGTATTGGCAAAGTCAGCAAGCTATAATATCTATGATCATGATAAGTCGGCTCGTGATGAGACCTCTTACTCTTTAAGTTAAAAGTGTATCATTGGATTATTCCCTGAACTTTGTAATTTTCTAGGTGGGGAGGAAGTCATTGTTTCTTTAAGATAGCTCTGGACGACAATAAAAGAGTTTTTTGAAGAGAACTTTTCTACAGAGAATCTTCGTTTTGTTATTGATACCTTTCATTGAACTGATATAAAACATCTTCCTGCTAGAAGTTGTTTTTCATCAAAATTTTCAAAGTTGAAACTAATATCATTTCTAGATTTAGAACTTTTAACTGTATCTTTGAATAATAATGATCAATATTCTAAAAAGAATTCTATTTATATAAGTGAAGAAATAAGATCTAAAAAGAGAACTTGTATCTTTTTATGAATTCCAAATGTAACCATTAACAACTGGTTTTATTATGACAAACAAAGAAAACTAATCTACAAAATAGAAGAATGATCTCCTATGGAAAATATTTTTTAAGGATCTGTCCATTAACAGGTAAAGATTCTCTTTTCCCTGTTAAATCTTGTAATATAAAAGTTGATGGACCTATGATCTCTGCAATTTGGAAAGGACCAAGCCACATTCGTTGAAATTTCGTATGTTTTCCTTTTTCCTCATGAGCCTTGTCCCATTTTAGAACTAAATCTCCTATCTGAAAATCCTTCCTAGTTATCATGTTTGAATCAAAATAAGCTTTAACTAATGCTTGATGATGAGCATGAGTTACTTTGACTTTTTCTCGTTGTTCTTCCAACTTAATTATTTCCATCTGCCTTAGTTGTAAAGAAGTTGGTTCTTCATCAATATATTGGACTAAGGCTAAAGAAGGAATCGCTAGATGAGTTGGAAGAACTACTTCTCTCCCATAAATTAAATTAAAGGGAGAAGTGCCAATAGAAGCCTTCTGCGTTATTCGATCTGCCCATAAAGCATATATTAAAGATTTATGCCAATTTTTATGATTTTGATCAATGGTTCGCTTAATGATTCTGATTAAATTTTTATTTGTGGATTCAGCTAACCCATTTCCCCGTGGATAATAATTGGCAGAATATTTAAGTTTGAAACCTCTCTTGAGTGCAAATTCAGTCATAGCATTACAAGAAAAATATGATGCATTATCAAACATTAAAGCAGAAGGTAAACCAAACCTGGTGACTATGAACTAATCTATAAACTCGATGATATGTTCAGCATTAGTAGTCTTGAGAGGGATTGCTTCTACCCATTTCGTAAAATAATCAGTTGCTGTAATGATATACCTATGTTGTTTAGAAGAGTGAGGAACAATCTCACCTATTATGTCCAATCCCCATTGATCAAAAGGCTGCTCAATGTTGACTGGTTGTAATGGTAACGAAGGTTTCTTTTGTCTTCCAGCTGCAGTTTGGAAAATTTCACATTTCCTCGCATAGTTATATGAATCTTTGAATAATGTGGGCCAGTAATAGCCTGCACGGAGGATCTTATGTGCAGTAGCATCTCCAACATAATGTCCACCCGCTGGCCCATCATGAAGTTCCTGCAAGACTTTGTCAGCTTCAGATTTCTCAAGACATCTAAGAAGAACAAAATCATAATTAATTCTAAAAAGAACATCATTTACAAGATGATATTGTCTAGCCTTCAACCTTAGAGCTCTTTTTTTGGTGTGATCGAGATTTGGAGGAGCATATCCATTCTTCAGATAAAATATGATATCAACATATAATGATTCAACATCGTTTAGGCTTACCTCATATGTTTATATTTCTTCAAATGATTTTTCAGAGATAAGTGATGCTCCAGCTAGTATTTTGCAAAAACCTTGACCTCTTACAATATTTTCTGGTTTGATTTCTACATCATATTCTTGTAAAGCAGTAACCCAATTGGCTCTTTTCTCACTCACATCTTTTTGGAATAAAAGGTTTATTACCGCTGGAAATGGTACTATGATTTTTGTATGGGTTTTAAGTAGAAAGGGTCTGAAATATTTAATTGCTTTGAAAACAACATAAGCTTGTTTCTCCACATCTGAATAATTCAACTCGGCTCCCTGTAAATTTGAACTGAAAAAATCAATTGGAGCTTCTGCTTTGTCTTGATTTGCTTGAGTGAGTATTGCAGCATAAGATTTATCAGAGGCAAATGTGTACAAAATAAAAGGATCGGAAAAATTTGGAGTTGCTAAAGATGGAGCATTGATAATTGCTTGTTTGATCAGATTGAATGCCTCATATTCATCTTTGCCCCATTTGAAGTTTGAATTCTTTTTAATCATTGCTTGTAAGGGAGATACAATTCTTGAAAAAACTGGCACAAATCTCTTTACGAAATTAATCTGGCCAAGAAAAGATTGCATAGCTTTTTTGTTGTGAGGTAAAGATATTTCAGAAATTTCCTTGATTCTATCAGGATCAATATGAATTCCAGATTTTGATACTATAAATCCAAGAATTTTTCCTTCACTTAATGCAAAAAAGGAATTTCTCGGATTAAGTGAAATTCCATACCTTTGACAACGTTGGAAAATCTGCTTCAAATCTCTAAGATGATTGCTTCGTTTTTTGGAATATACAGTTATATCATCCAAATAAATTACCACTGATTTATTAACTAATCCCTTGAAAGCAATGTCCATAGCTCTATGAAATGTGGCACCAGCGTTGATCAGACCAAAAGGCATCTTTTGATATGCATAAGTGCCCCATTTGGTTCTGAATGTAGTTTTCAATTGATCATCAGGATGGACTAACACTTGATTATATCCAGAGAAACCATCTAAGAAAGACATTAATTCTGATCCTGCAACTGCCTGTAATATTTGCTCCATGGGAGGCAAAGGAAAATTATCTTTTTGGCTGGCTTTATTAAGATTTTGAAAGTCAATACAAATTCTAATGTCTATGTTCTTCTTTCTAACAGGAACCATATTGGAAACCCATTTAGAATGTCGAACGAGAAAAATAATATTGGCTTTCAATAACTTGTTAAGTTCAGATTTGATTTGGTTTTCTAGATTGGGATGGATCTTTCTTAACTTTTGTTGGAAAGGTTTTTCATCATTTATCATTGGGATAGTATGTTGGATGATAGAAGTGTCATAATTTTTGAGTTCATCGTAGTTCTAAGCGAATACACTTTTATATTGTTTCAAAAGACGAACGTATGCTAACTTTTCTTCAGGAGTTAGGCCAAGGCCTAAGTTGATATTATGTGGTTTGGCATCAATTCCTAGATTTACTAATTCATAATTTAAAGTCAAACTTTGCAATTTTGAATTGGTAGATCTTTTAAATCGATCTTTCAAATCATAAAGGTCTTCTAACTTGACTACTGATTTTGGCATAGCATTATTGGTGCTATCTTGGAGCAATTGTTTGTAATGCTAGTCTTCATCAATTATCTGATTGGTGTAAGATCCTTCAGATGTGAGAAATTTTACAATATCAGGATCATCATTGAAAATCCTCCAATTGGTAACGTTATCAGGAATCGAGGGTCTAAAGATTAATTCGATTGAAAATCGATCAGGACTAAAGTCTTCTGCAGGAATGAGCTTGGAAGCTACATTAGCTAGGAGGTCTGAACTAGCATTCTGAATTCTAGGAATTGATGAAATATTAAATGCTATAAAATGTTCAGTCAGATCTTGGACTAAAGATTGATAATGCTTTAAATGACCTGATAAACAATGTATAGTATTGCGTACCTGTTTGATTACAATTTCCGAATCCCCGAAAACTTGTAGATATTTGATGTCTAATCCGATTGCTTTGTATAGTCCTTGGACTAAAGCTTCATATTCTGCGGTGTTATTAGTGCAATCGAATTCGAGTCTACAAGTTAGCATAATTTTGTTTCCCTCTGGACTAACCAAAACGCATCCTTCTCCTGCTCCTTCATTAGACTTAGAACCATCAAAAAATAATTTCCAAAATAAAGATTTATTTACAGGAGTATCTACAAAATTAATACATTTAGAACTATCTGTTTGAGAAAAATTTTCTATTTGGGATAAAACAGAATGTTCTAAATAAGGTGAAGTATGAGCATTGAAATTTCCTAAGAAAGAATCAACTGAATAATTGCCAATGATATTACTGCTGTATGCAACTGGTTCATTCTCTCCTTCCAATTCTGTTACTATGTATTTTTGATGTTTTTCTCGTTCAACCTTTATCTGATTTGGTTTACCATTGTAAGGGAGCCACATATGCGACCAATCAGTTGCGAAATATCCATGAAGTTTTTCTGACCAATCTCTGCTAAGAATTAAGCCATAAAATTCTGGAATATCTGCAACTAAAATATCAATAACTTGACATACCTTTGGATTTGATGACAATCTTATGGTAACCTGATTTAATTCGTCAATCACTTCAACTTGCGATCGATCAAGCTGGACTATGCGCACAACAGATTTTTGTGGTTGAATGTTCAACTTTGCACATATTGATTTTGGTAGAATATTAGATGAAGCTCCAGAATCCACTAAACAATTATGCAATTTTTTATTGAAAACTTCATAAGTAAGAAGAAATGGAGGAGTATGAGATCTCGACCTTCCTCCAATTAAAGCGATATTTTCTAGATCAACTTTACTAATTGCATTAGCTGGAGGTCTTCCCATTTCGTTTGAAGCTTGAGAAATCACAGGATCAGGCAAAGGTTTTTCTGGTACAACATGTAATTCTTTCAAAAGTACCTTTTTTTGGTGTTTTAACTTGCTCAATTCATAAAAAGTGATGTTAGCCCTAGTCTTCTTCATGTCTTCTATGATATTATACTCCATTTCATCTGGGACAATCAGTGTTCTTGATGGAGTTAATGAATATTTCTGGACTGGGCTAGTTTGAATTGCTTTAGATGTCGTTTTCTTGGGTGCAAATTTATCTTTAGTCAATGAGCTTGCGCTTTTTGACTTAGGAGTAGTTTGAGGAGGATCAAGTTGATTTCTACTTCGAGTGCTAACTGGGGATGCTTCTTGATCTTCCTCATCTGGAAGGATGAAATCCCACATACCTTGTACTTCTACGACTTCTTCTTCATCAGTAGTAGTTTCTTCTTCTTCTTCTTCTGATTCAACATTAGTTATAGCATTTGGTGGCTTTGGATCAGTTGAAGGGTTTCTTCTAAAAGGTTTGAAAGAATTTTTAGAAGATGTTTCTGCCACTTGTTTATTAATGTCGACCATTTCGTTAGACATGGTTTTCAAAACTTTTTGCAGTCCTTCTAAATCAAATGGATCTTTTGATTGCTTTTTCTTGGGATCTTCCTTAAAAGTGACTTTCTTGGATTTTCGTTCTTCTATCGCATTTTTCTTGTCTAAAGCAATGATACGTTTTTCTACCACTATTGCCTCCTTCATGTTTTCTGCTAAAGTTGTTTTGTTAGCCCTATCAACGAAGATTGCTATGTTTGATGGTAGAGCAGAAATGTACCATTCACTTCGCACTTCTTCACTAGGCTTGGAGGCAGTAGGAATTTTGTTTAACAATTTATTGAAACGTGAATTAAAATCCTTGACAAGTTATTTTGAGTCAGCTCTAAGATTAGATAGATCATTGATCAATGTCGTTGTAGACCTGTCATCACCAAATTTAGTCAAAAATTGATCTTGAAAGATATCCCAAGTAGTGATAGATCCAGATGGTAATGAAAAATACCATGATCCAGCTACTCCTTGTAGAGTATAAGGGAAAAGTCGGACAACAACATCTTCATTAATAACTCCATTGAGATTTATGGACAACATAAAATTGTTTATGTGTTCTTCTGCTAGCATGCCTGCTTCAGGGTTAAACTTAGGCAACCATTTTTCAGGATGGGCTGGTAATTGACTCAAGGGTGCAGGCATTAAGACTGCCCCTGGATTATTCCATGGCATTTGGGCCATCACTGAACTACTAACAGAGGAAAGTGTAGAAGATGATGTCTGTGATTGGGAAGATGAAGATATTATAATTATAGATGATTGAGAAGGTGATGTGGAAGTTCTAGTGGAATGAGGGACAATAGTCTGAAGTGGAGGGGTGGACGGTTGACTTCGTGGTGAAGAGGTTGAGATGGATGATGATGAGGAAAGATTCTCACTGTCAGACCCTTTAGGTGATTTCCTAGCTCTCTTCCTTGTAGGTAGAGGTAACTCGGTTGGCTGAATGCCAAGCTTTTCACTCTGTAATCTGGTAAGAGGATGAGCAGGATTATATTGTGAAGTTACACTGCCTTGAGATTTATCAGATCTTTGAGGTGATATTGAAAATCGCTGAAGTTTATGAATCAAAGATTCAACTTCAGGAGGTTCAATAGCAGATTCTTCTGAAAATTCAGGGTTTGTAGCAGTGTCTATTGCTCTTGCGACTTCTGGCTCTAGATTTACAATTTCTGAGTGCGATGGAGAAGTCGGGGGAGATGGTGAGGGTGTTTTACTCTCAGAATGGTATTTAGATTTAGATTTACTTTCCATTCATAGTTCGTGGCCCTCCTTCTAGCGCCAAATATGTTGAAGCCCCGAAAATCGGGTCTACAACAAGGGGGATACCCACTCGGTCCGGACCTTGGTTAGCAGCTCCTTTTCCGTTTGGTGTAGTGGGTCCGACTGGGGATAATGGGACCAGTTTCCCAATTTGTGTGTGTGTGTTGAGAATATATATTTCCTTTCTAAAAAGGTTCCTAAGTGAAATTATTTTATTCTATTTCTAATCTAATCATATGCAAATTGTATTCTAATTAAAACAGAAATATCTAATTCTAAACTAAACCCGAGATAAAATCTTGTTTATGCGATCTAAAATAATTTCAAATAACATATGATAATAAAGATTATTCAACTGCTATAAGAAAATAATTCAATAAAGATAAACCACTTCATATAAAAAGTTAGAGGAAATAGTTGTGGAAAACATATCGCATAATAAGCTATTCATACATTAAGCATAAACAAATAGTCATCACTGTACAAAAGTGCCAAATGATAACTGAAGCATTCAAGCATCAATATATAAATAACTGAACATAAATATCACTTTTAACACAGAAGCAGAAAAATTTAAGAGATAAAAGTACCATTTATAACTGGTTCTACTCATGAGCTAGAAGAAATAATGATTTATATCTTCTAAATCCAACATCTACTAAGAGTACAGAAATGCAACATTAGTAGTAGATATTAGACACAGATATCAATAAATCTCGTTCCATTCATTCATCAAAACCTCCTCTGAGGGTGCAGAAGTGCATGTTTTGAGGATAAGTTTTTGACAAATTTCAGGACCCTTCTCTAAATGCATGAGAAGGGTTTAAATACTACTAACTAAATCTAATTATAGTTTATTACAAAAAATTAGGATTCGGTTTAAATGACCGTCTTTTTTCTAGGCAAAAATATATTAAAACTAACACTAAATCTAAAACTAAAATTAACAACTAACTACTTATGAATTTGGTATTTTAATTTGCAAGCATCCAACATTGATTCGAGAAGAGGGGGCTGGCCGACTTCAAATTTCAATTGTCCCGAAAAGACGGAGTCAGCAAGTGTTGGTGCGATCTTCTCAGTAGAGTTAATGATGCAATTAAGAGTACTGCATTGACTGTGTGGTTTTACTAGACAGGTCCAGTAAGAATCCCAGTTTAATTTTGTCAATCCTTGAATTGATTTTGCCTTCTCTTCCGCTTTCTGTTTCCACTCTGTTTGCAATTGTTGTGCTTGTGGTAGGTATCCCGGAATGGTTTCTGAAATTAAATTAACCTTGTGCAAATTCTCATTTACACAATCAGTAATGTTGCTCGCCGCTGTAGCTGCTTCCTCTGCTGCTTTTTCTGCCTCTCTGATCTGTGCATCCCATTTATTGAAGAGCATTTCTTTATGATTGTCATTGATAATTGGTGCTCCCACTCTTTTTCCTTCCTCTGTCTTTTGCCATGCCAAATAATTAGTAACTCTTTCATTAGTTAAATCATAATCATGTCGTAATTCTACGACATGATTAGTGATTTTATCACTTTCTTGACAAAAAGAGTTCTACTGTGAGATTTTCTGGCATAATATATCTTGTTGTTGCAGCAGTTGATTATTCAAAGAAATAGACTCTGAGATAAATTCTGTAAGCTTGGGGTCGTCTTTATGTGTTTCTTTCATAATCTATATTTGTTTTTCTTTTTCGGCCAAGCTTTTCTGATACTCGATCTTCATTTGCTGAAAATCTTGCTGTAACTTTTCAAATTTCACCTGTGCTTCACTGTTGGCATGTGCTTGTTGCAATTTTTGTTGCATAACTTGTATCTGATCCTCTTTTTCATTTAATAACAGCCTTACCTTATATGCTTTGTCAATAGTCGCGGAGGCATAAGCTCCTGTTATCTGAGATAATTTAGTAAGATTTTCAGTGGGATCTGTAGTAGGATTTTCCATAAAACGTCCAATTGTTCTGCATCAGTCGAGAGAGCGCACTTTCTAATTTTCCCTTCTTTCTTTGCTTCCTTACTACTACTTTATGTTGCGGGCTGTAGAATATATCCAGAGGAGGAATTTCCTCTATTTTAAGTACAAGCTCGGCAGAGGGAGTAATGGGTATATGTTCTTTTTCTGTGACATTGCCACTTATTTCTGTAACCAAACCTTTTGTTGTCTGTACAGGAGTTTGTATGTTCTGTCCTTCAACATTAATCAAATCATTAAATGTTTCCCATTCTTTATCTAACTGAGTGCTGATGGATGGTTGTTGTACATTAAGAGGTGGAAGATTCAACTGTGGAGTGGTTGAAGTCTGTTGTTGTGAAAGCTCTTTTGATTGAGTTGTATCCTTCACTGAGCCTTCACTTTTATCATTATCAGATTTTTTAGAACGTTCAGAAGTTTCTTTGCCAGACTTTGACTTAGACCTTTCTGTATCTGAGCTGCCACTGAGACTGACACTAGGAGTTGGTTCCCTTGCGGGTTCCAAGCACAAATTATCCAAAGGAATAGTGGTCAATCTTCTTTCTCTGTATACTTTAAACTCTTGAAATTCTTCTGGGGAGAACCGTGTTTGAGCTAAATTCAAAATGTCTTTAAATGAACATTTTTCTTGAAACATATCATCAAAAATATCTTCTTCTCCAGAAAACACTCTTACTTTGACAACAGTGGTGAAATCCTTGACAATACCATATGGATCAAATAGCCTTCTCGGAAACTTAAACAATTTTAAACATGTAACATTTCTTACTTCCTTAAATGCGTGACCAACATCAAATAATGAAAATGCTCCGCAGGAGACAGGAAATTGTGGCTAGATGGCTTTCTTTTTATCCTTTAATTCTTTTGTCAAACCTCCATCTCCACAGGTTTGATATGCAATTTCCCAAGCTATGAGTTTATCCGGAACATACTTGGGCAAAACATGAGGAGAAGCAAAGCTACCAAAAACCCTCACATAAGTAAACAGTTCTTCTCCAAACCATCTTGCGACAGGGAGAATATCTACTTCTGCTTTAGGAGACAACCTTGGAGCATCCTTATTATACAACACTCTATACAGAGGCAACATTATGCCATGGCAAATTTTATAAAAATGAGGAATGAATTTTGACTCCCACAATTCTTTGTGATAAACATGGATGGGCAGGGGATCCTGAATTTTCCATTGCCAACCCATTAAAGGGAACTTAGAAACAAAGCAGATGGAATCCATAACATAAGCAGATAGATAAAAAGGAGGATAAATCCTCTAAGACACAGGCCGTTTAGACCGGTAATTGAAAATAGCAGTGGCTAAATTATCAGACAATATTTTAGCCCAATCCACAATGGTAGCGTTAACAGCAACATTCAATAGGGGAAGCCATTCAGGCAAAAACTTATTAATGTCAGGCTTTCCAAAAAGCCTACATAACATAGCAGCAGCAAAACAATATGGAGAAGTGAGTGAACCGGTACTGTACATACTGTGTTTATCTTTTTTCAGTGGTTCATCTCTTCTGGACCATTCTTTAGTGCATTCTGCCAAATTTGCATTTTCTTTGGAAAATTTCTCCATAAATTTTTTGTTGTGAGTTGCCTGAGGCTCCGGCAAATGATACATAAGCCTAAAATATTCTGGAGTGAATGACCCGATGAGCTCTTGACCTGGAGTTTTGAACTGTCTGTCCGTAATATCGGTGCTATCCAGCACCCATTTGACCATATTTGTATACGGAAGAATTCTAGGTCTTGCTGCTATCCGGTGCAAAAATGAACAAGCCAGCTCTGTAAGAGATGCTTCAGAGGAATTACTTGAACCCGCAGTAGCCGCAACGTCCATTACTCTTGGGTTTTCTTCTTCAATCAAATTAAACATACCCTCCCAGGTGATGATACCAGCGTCCTTGTTGCAAGCATTGTCTGCATATAAGGAAGCCATCTCTTTATTTTCAGAACTTGGAGCTTTCTCTTTATTTTCAGAACTCAGAGCTTTCTCTTTCTTTCCCATAATGCTCGGAAAATTTCCTTGTATGGTCTCTTGTTCTTCACGCCTGCAGTTTTACAAATTAAGTGAGAATAATGACATGAGAAAGGTGACGGGATAGTTTTAAATGTTGAAGGCGTATGAAATATATTAATCAATCATGAAATAACCCTTCAATCAAAATAAAATCCTTTTTCATTAATAATTGACAATCCATTCATTAACTTGACATTAAGGCGCATAACGGGTCTCGATTTGCGGAAAGATTTACTTCGTATAACGAGCTTTCAATAATATACGATAATGCGATCTGCGATTTGCTTCACAATATCGCAAAATCGCAGCATCACAAATCGCAGCTTTTTTAAACTGAAATCATCGCAAATCGCGAATTTCGTATCATCGCAATATCGCAAATCGCAACTTTCGCAAATTGCAATCGGTAACATCGCAACATCGCAATATCACGAAATCGAAATATCGCAAAATATAACATATGAAAAATATTTGTTAATGCATTTTCTGCGATATGCGATTTGCAATAGATATTTTCTGCATAATTTTTTAGATTGCATGCGATGGATGTGAAATTCAAAGAAAGGTTTTATTCTAATCTATCATAAACTTAAGTTTATTTAGAGCTTTTCCAAAGAAATTTCTTTAAGTTAATGATAGTGAGTTTTATTGAAAATGAAAACAAACACTGATAAATTTTTTGGATTTTTAAACTAAGGGTCCCCATTTATTTAGTATTATTACTAATACTAAGGGTCCCCACTTATTTAGTATTATTACTAATGCTAAATAAGAAGGGGGGTTGTTGCTGGCCACAACAATTGGCGATTCACTTGGAAGAACCAGTTATCTCTGCTTTTGAATTTTCTAAACTTTTCAAAACAGAAAATTTTCCAGAAAATCAAACTTTATTATAAAAATACAAAGTACATTATGCTTCAATCTATGAATGATATTTCATTTCTTCTATGATTGATTTTGACTATTCACTTCCTCAAGCTAGTCTTTGAATCTACATCAATCATTACTTGGTTTAAAAAGATAAAACAAAAATCTTCTATGTAAATCAGTTTTAAATATGCTCATTTGTCGTAGGTAGAGCCACTGCTGCCAGCAAGCGTTTATAGCCTCGACAGGGTTACCTGTTACCCAACAATGATCCTGTGTCCCACTTAGAGAAATATACAATTTTCAAAGAGAAATCCATATTCACACTTATTGCTTTTATTTTATTTTTTATCCTTAAAGAACAATGTCTTGGTTTGATAGCCAATTTATGACAGTGCCATTCACTTGATTTATAACTTTGCTGAACAAGCTGGCTCGTGATGAGACCCCTTGCCTTTTGATTGCAATAATCTTAAGTCATTGCCCTGTTGTGGTATGCAGTATTGGCAAAGTCAGCAAGCTATAATATCTATGATCATGATAAGTCGGCTCGTGATGAGACCTCTTACTCTTTAAGTTAAAAGTGTATCATTGGATTATTCCCTGAATTTTGTAATTTTCTAGGTGGGGAGGAAGTCATTGTTTCCTTAAGATAGCTCTGGACGACAATAATAGAGTTTTTTTTTTTTTTTTTTGGAAAAGAACTTTTCTACAGAGAATCTTTGTTTTGTTATTGATACCTTTCATTGGACTGATATAAAACAATCTTTCACCAAAAGTTGTTTTTCATCAAAATTTTCAAAGTTGAAATTAATATCATTTCTAGATTAAAAACTTTTAACTGTATCTTTGGATAATAATGATCAATATTCTAAACAGAATTCTATTTATATAAGTGAAGAAATAAAATCTGAAAAAGAGAACTTGTATCTTTTTATGAATTCCAAATGTAACCATTAACAATTGGTTTTATTATGACAAATAAGGAAAACTAATTTACAAAATAGAATGATGATCTCCTATGAAAAATATTTTTTAAGGATCTGTCCATTAACAGGTAAAGACTCTCTTTTCCCTGTTAAATCCTGTAACATGAAAGTAGATGGACCTATGATCTCTGCAATTTGAAAAGGACCAAGCCACATTCGTTGAAATTTTGTATGTTTTCCTTTTTCCTCATGAGCCTTGTCCCATTTTAGAACTAAATCTCCTATCTGAAAATCCTTCCTGGTTATCATGTTTGAATCAAAAGAAGCTTTAACTAATGCTTGATGATGAGCATGAGTTACTTTGGCTTTTTCTCGTTGTTCTTCTAACTTAATTATTTCCATCTGCCTTAATTGTAAAGAAGAAGTTGGTACTTCATCAATATATTGGACTAAGGCTAGAGAAGGAATCGCTAGATGAGTTGGAAGAACCACTTCTCTCCCATAAACTAAATTAAAGGGAGAAGTGCCAATAGAAGCCTTCTGCGTTATTCGATCTGCCCATAAAGCATATATTAAAGATTTATGCCAATTTTTATGATTTTGATCACTGGTTCGCTTAATGATTCTGATTAAGTTTTTATTTGTGGATTCAGCTAACCCATTTCCCCGTGGATAATAATTGGTAGAATATTTAAGTTTGAAACCTCTCTTGAGTGCAAATTCAGTCATAGCATTACCAGAAAAATATGATGCATTATCAAACATTAAAGCAGAAGGTAAACCAAACTTGGTGATTATGAACTGATCTATAAATTCGATGATGTGTTCTGCATTAGAAGTCTTGAGAGGGACTGCTTCTACCCATTTCGTAAAATAATCAATTGTTGTAATGATATACCTATGTTGTTTAGAGGAATGAAGAACGATCTCACCTATTATGGTAGTTTGTAATGGTAATGATTTGGAGCGTAATCTTCAGTACGATTTGAAAAATTTGACATTTCCTTGCATAGTTATGTGAATCTTTGAATAATGTGGGCCAGTAATAGCCTGCACGGAGGATCTTATGTGCAGTAGCATCTCCAACATAATGTCCACCTGCTGGCCCATCATGAAGTTCCTGCAAGACTTTTTCAGCTTCAGATTTCTCCAGACATCTAAGAAGAACATAATCATAATTAATTCTAAAAAGAACATCATTTACAAGCTGATATTGTCTAGCCTTCAACCTTAGAGCTCTTTTCTTGGTGTGATCGAGATTTGGAGGAGCATATCCATTCTTTAGATAAAATATGATATCAGCATATAATGATTCAACATCGTTTAGGCTTACCTCATATGTTTGTATTTCTTCAGATGGTTTTTCAGAGATAAGTGATGCTCCAGCTAGTATTTTGCAAAAACCTTGACCTCTTACAATATTTGCTGGTTTAATTTCTACATCATATTCTTGTAAGGCAGTAACCCAATTGGCTCTTTTCTCACCCACATCTTTTTGGACTAAAAGATTTCTTACCGCTGGAAACGGTACTATGATTTTTGTATGGGTTTTGAGTAGAAAGGGTCTGAAATATTTAATTGCTTTGAAAACAGCATAAGCTTGTTTCTCCACATCTGAATAATTCAATTCAGCTCCCTGTAAATTTGAACTGAAAAAGGAAATTGGAGCTTCTGCTTTGTCTTGATTTGCTTGAGTGAGTATTGTAGCATAAGATTTATCAGAGGCAAATGTGTACAAAATAAAAGGATCGGAAAAATTTGGAGTTGCTAAAGATGGAGCATTGATAATTGCTTGTTTGATCAGATTGAATGCCTCATATTCATCTTTGCCCCATTTGAAATTTGAATTATTTTTAATCATTGCTTGCAAAGGTGATACAATTCTCGAAAAATCTGGCACAAATATTTTTACAAAATTAATCTGGCCAAGAAAAGATTGCATAGCTTTTTTGTTGTGAGGTAAAGATATTTCAGAAATTTCCTTGATTCTATCAGGATCAATATGAATTCCAGATTTTGATACTATAAATCCAAGAAGTTTTCCTTCACTTAATGCAAAAAAGGACTTTTTCGGATTAAGTGAAATTCCATACCTTTGACAGCGTTGGAAGATCTGCTTCAAATCTCTAAGATGATTGCTTCATTTTTTGGAATATACAGTTATATCATCCAAATAAATTACCACTGATTTGTTAACTAATCCCTTGAAAGCAATGTCCATAGCTCTCTGAAATGTGGCACCAGCGTTGATCAGACCAAAAGGCATCTTTTGATATGCGTAAGTGCCCCATTTGGTTCTAAATGTAGTTTTCAATTGATCATCAGGATGAACCAATACTTGATTGTAGCCAGAAAAACCATCTAAGAAAGACATTAATTCTGATCCTGCAACTGCCTGTAATATTTTCTCCATGGGAGGCAAAGGAAAATTATCTTTTTGGCAGGCTTTATTAAGGTTTCGAAAGTCAATGCAAATTCTAATGTCTCCGTTCTTCTTTCTAACATGAACCATATTGGAAACCCATTTAGAATGTCGAACGGGAAAAATAATCTTGGCTTTCAATAACTTGTTAAGTTCAGATTTGATTTGACTTTCTAGATTAGGATGGATCTTTCTTAACTTTTGTTGGACATGTTTTTCATCATTTATCATTGGGATAGTATGCTGAATGATAGAAGTGTCATAAGTTTTGAGTTCATCGTAGTTCCAAGCAAAGACACTTTTATATTGTTTCAAAAGACGAACGTATGCTAACTTTTCTTCAGGAGCTAGGCCAAGGCCTAGGTTGATATTCTGTGGTTTGGCATCAGTTCCTAGATTTACTAATTCATAATTCAAAGTTGAACTTTGCAGTTTTGAATTGGTAGATCTTTTAAATCGATCTTTCAAATCATAAAGGTCTTCTAACTTGACTACTGATTTCGGCATAGCATTATTGGTGCTATCTTGGAGAAATTGTTTGTCATGTTGGTCTTCATCTATTATCTGATTGGTGTAAGATCCTTCAGATGTGAGAAAATTTACAATATCAGGATCATCATTGAAAATCCTCCAATTGGTAACGTTATCAGGAATCGAGGGTCTAAAGATTAATTCGATTGAAAATCGATCAGGACTAAAGTCTTCTACAGGAATGAGCTTGGAAGCTACATTAGCTAGGAGGTCTGAACTAGCATTCTGAATTCTGGGAATTGATGAAATATTAAATGCTATAAAATGTTCAGTCAGATCTTGGACTAAATATTGATAATGCTTTAAATGACCTGATAAACAATGTATAGTATTGCGTACCTGTTTGATTACAATTTCCGAATCTCCAAAAACTTGTAGATATTTGATGTCTAATCCGATTGCTTTGTATAATCCTTGGACTAAAGCCTCGTATTCTGCGGTGTTATTAGTGCAATCAAACTCAAGTCTACAAGTCAGCATAATTTTGTTTCCCTCTGGACTAACCAAAACGCATCCTGCTCCTGCTCCTTCATTAGACTTAGAACCATCAAAAAATAATTTCCAAAATAAATATTTATTTACAGGGGTATCTACAAAATTAATACATTTAGAACTATCTGTTTGAGAATAATTTTCTATTTGAGATAAAACAGAATGTTCTAAATAAGGTGAAGTATGAGCATTGAAATTTCCTAAGAAAGAATCAACTGAATAATTGCCAATGATATTACTGTTGTATGCAACTGGTTCATTCTCTCCTTCCAATTCTGTTACTATGTATTTTTGATGTTTTTCTCATTCAACCTTTATTTGATTTGGTTTACCATTGTAAGGAAGCCACATATGCGACCAATCAGTTGCGAAATATCCATGAAGTTTTTCTAACCAATCTCTGCTAAGAATTAAGCCATAAAATTCTGGAATATCTGCAACTAAAATATCAATGACTTGACATACCTTTGGATTTGATGACAATCTTATGGTAACCTGATTTAATTCGCCAATCACTTCAACTTGTGATCGATCTAACTGGACTATTCGCACAACAGATTTTTGTGGTTGAATGTTCAATTTTGCACATATTTATTTTGGTAGAATATTAGATGAAGCTCCAGAATCCACTAAACAATTATGCAAATTTTTATTGAAAACTTCATAAGTAAGAAGAAATGGAGGAGTATGAGATCTTGACCTTCCTCCAATTAAAGCGATATTTTCTAGATCAACTTTACTGATCGCATTAGCTGGAGGTCTTCCCATCTCGTTGGAAGCTTGAGAAATCACAGGATCGGGCAAAGGTTTTTCAGGTACAGCATGTAATTCTTTCAAAAGTACCTTTTGTTGGTGTTTTAACTTGCTCAATTCATAAAAAGTGATGTTATCCCTAGTCTTCTTCATGTCTTCTATGATATTATACTCCATTTCATCAGGGACAATTAGTGTTCTCGATGGAGTTGATGAATTTGTCTGGACTGGGCTGCTTTGAATTGCTTTAGATGTTGTTTTCTTGGGTGCAACTTTATCTTTATTCAATGAGCTTGCGCTCTTTTACTTAGGAGTAGATTGAGGAGGATCAAGTTGATTTCTACTTCGAGTGCTAACTGGGGATGCTTCTTGATATTCCTCATCTGGAAGGATGAAATCCCACATACCTTGTACTTCTACAACTTCTTCTTCATCAGTAGTTTCCTCAGTAGCAGTTTCCTCTTCTTCTTCTTCCGATTCAGCATTAGTAATGGCATTTGGTGGCTTTGAATCAGTTGAAGGGTTTCTTCTAAAAGGCTTGAAATATTTTTTAGAAGATGTTTCTGCCACTTGTTTCTTAATGTCAACCATTTCGTTAGACATGGTTTTCAAAACTTTTTGCAGTCCTTCTAAATCAAATGGATCTTTTGATTGCTTTTTCTTGGGATCTTCCTTAAAAGTGACTTTCTTGGATTTTCGTTCTTCTATCGCATTTTTCTTGTCTAAAGCAATGATACGTTTTTCTACTGCTATTGCCTCCTTCATGTTATCTGCTAAAGTTATTTTGTTAGCCCTATCAATGAAGATTGCTATGTTTGATGGTAGAGCAGAAATGTACCATTCACTTCGCACTTCTTCACTAGGCTTGGAGGCAGTAGGAATTTTGTTTAACAATTTATTGAAACGTGAATTAAAATCCTTGACAAGTTCTTTTGAGTCAGATCTAAGATTAGATAGATCATTGATCAATGTCGTTGTAGACCTTTCATCACCAAATTTAGTCAAAATTTGATCTTGAAAGATATCCCAAGTAGTGATAGATCCATATGGTAATGAAAAATACCATGATCCAGTTTCTCCTTGTAGAGTATAAGGGAAAAGTTGGACAACAAAATCTTCATTAATAACTCCATTGAGATTTATAGACAGCATAAAATTGTTTATATGTTCTTCTGCTAACATGCCTGCTTCAGGATTAAACTTGGGCAGCCATTTTCAGGATGGGTTGGTAATTGACTCAAGGGAGCAGGCATTAAGACTGCCCCTGGATTATTCCATGGCATTTGGGCCATCGTTAAACTACTAACAGAGGAAAATGTAGAAGATGATATCTGTGATTGAGAAGATGAGGATATTACAATTACAGATGATTGAGAAGGTGATGTGGAAGTTCCAGTGGAATGAGGGACAATAGTCTGAAGTGGAGGGGTGGACGGTTGACTTCGTGGTGAAGAGGTTGAGATGGATGATGATGAGGAAAGATTCTCGCTGTCAGACCCTTTAGGTGATTTCCTAGCTCTCTTCCTTGTAGGTAGAGGTAACTCGGTTGGCTGAATGCCAAGCTTTTCACTCTGTAATCTGGTAAGAGGATGAGCAGGATTATATTGTGAAGTTACACTGCCTTGAGATTTATCAGATCTTTGAGGTGATATTGAAAATCGCTGAAGTTTATGAATCAAAGATTCAACTTCAGGAGGTTCAATAGCAGATTCTTCTGAAAATTCAGGGTTTGTAACAGTGTCTGTTCTTCTTTCGACTTCTGGATCTAGATTTGCAATTTCTGAGTGCGATGGAGAAGTTGGGGGAGATGGTGAGGGTGTTTTACTCTCAGAATGGTATTTAGATTTAGATTTACTTGCCATTCATAGTTCGTGGCCCTCCTTCTAGCGCCAAATATGTTGAAGCCCAGAAAATCGGGTCTACAACAAGGGGGATACCCACCCGGTCCGGACCTTGGTTAGCAGCTCCTTTTCCGTTTGGTGTAGTGGGTCCGACTGGGGATAATGGGACTAGTTTCCCAATTTGTGTGTGTGTGTTGAGAATAGATATTTCCTTTCTAAAAAGGTTCCTAAGTGAAATGATTTTATTCTATTTCTAATCTAATCATATGCAAATTGTATTCTAATTAAAACAGAAATATCTAATTCTAAACTAAACCCGGGATAAAATCTTGTTTATGCGATCTAAAATAATTTCAAATAACAACTGATAATAAAGATTATTCAACTGCTATAAGAAAATAATTCAATAAAGATAAACCACTTCATATAAAAAGTTAGATGAAACAATTGTGGAAAACATATCGCATAATAAGCTATTCATACATTAAGCATAAACAAATAGTCATCACCGTACAAAAGTGCCAAATGATAACTGAAGCATTCAAGCATCAATATATAAATAACTGAACATAAATATCACTTTTAACACAAAATCAGAAAAAGTTAAGAGATAAAAGTACCATTTATAACTGGTTCTACTCATGAGCTAGAAGCAATAATGATTTATCTCCTCCTAATCCAACATCTACTAAGAGTACAGAAATGCAACATCAGTAGCAGATATTAGACACAGATATCAATAAATCTCATTCCATTCATTCATCAAAACCTCCTCTGAGGGTGCAGAAGTGCATGTTCTGAGGATAAGTTTTTGACAAATTTCAGGACCCTTCTCTAAATGCATGAGAAAGGTTTAAATACTACTAACTAAATCTAATTATAGTTTATTACAAAAATTTAGGATTCGGTTTAAATGACCGTCCTTTTTATAGGCAAAAATAAAGTAAAACTAACACTAAATATAAAACTAAAATTAACAACTAACTACTTATGAATTTGATCTTTGAATTTGCAAGCATCCAGCATTGATTTGAGAAGAGGGGGCTGGCCGACTTCAGATTTCAATTGTCCCGAAAAGACGGAATCAGCAAGTGTGGGCGTGATCTTCTCAGCAGAATTAATGATGCAATTAAGAGTACTGCATTGACTATGTGGTTTTACTAGACAGGTCCAGTAAGAATCTCAGTTTAATTTTGTCAATCCTTGAATTGATTTTGCCTTCTCTTCCGCTTTCTGTTTCCACTCTGTTTGAAATTGTTGTGCTTGTGGTAGGTATCCCGGAATGGTTTCTGAAATTAAATTAACCTTGTGCAAATTTTCATTTACACAATCAGTAATGTGGCTTACTGTTGTAGCTGCTTCCTCTGCTGCTTTTTCTGCCTCTCTGATCTGTGCATCCCATTTATTGAAGAGTATTTCTTTATGGCTGTCATTGATAATTGGTGCTCCTACTCTTTTTCCTTCCTCTGTCTTTTTCCATGCCAAATAATTAGTAACTCTTTCATTAGTTAAATCATAATCATGTCGTAATTCTACGACATGATTAGTGATTTTATCACTTTCTTGACAAAAATAATTCCATTGCAAGATTTTCTGGCATAATATATCTTGTTGTTGCAGTAGTTGATTATTCAAAGAAATAGATTCTGAAATAAATTCTGTAAGCTTGGGGTCATCTTTATGCATCTCTTGCATAATTTGTATTTGTTTCTCTTTCTCGGCCAAGCTTTTTTGATACCCGATCTGCATTTGCTGAAACTCTTGCTGTAATTTTTCAAATTGTCTCTGTACTTCACTGTTGGCATGTGCTTGTTGCAATTATTGTTGCAGAACTTGTATCTGATCCTCTTTTTCATTTAATAACAGTCGTACCTCAGATGCTTTGTCAATAGTTGCGGAGGCATAAGCTCCTATAATCTGAGATAATTTAGTAATATTTTCATTGGGATCCGTAGTAGGATCTTTCCATAAAACATCCAATTGTTATGCATCAGTAGAGAGCACACTTTATAATTTTCTCTTCTTTCTTTGCTTCCTTACTACAGCTTTATGTTGTGGGCTATAAAATATATCTAGAGGAGGAATTTCCTCTATTTTAAGTACAAGCTCGGAGGAAGGAGTAATGGGTATATGTTCTTTTTCTGTGACATTGCCACTTATTTCTGTAATCAAACCTTTTGCTGTCTGTACAGGAGTTTGTATGTTCTGTCCTTCAACATTAATCAAATCATTAAATGTTTCCCATTCTTTATCTAACTGAGTGCTGATGGATGGTTGTTGTACATTAAGAGGTGGAAGATTCAACTGTGGAGTAGTTGAAGTCTGTTGTTGTGAGAGCTCTTTTGATTGAGCTGTATCCTTCACTGAGCCTTCACTTTTATCTTGATCAGATTTTTTAGAATGTTCAGAAATTTCTTTGTCAGACTTTGACTTAGACCTTTCTGAATCTGAGCTGCCACTGAGACTGACACTAGGAGTTGGTTCCCTTGCGGGTTCCAAGCGCAAATTATCCAAAGGAATAGTGGTCAATCTTCTTTCTCTGTATACTTTAAACTCTTGAAATTCTTCTGGGGAGAACCGTGTTTGAGCTAAATGCAAAATTTCTTTAAATGAACATTTTTTTTGAAACATATCATCAAAAAGATCTTCTTCTCCAGAAAATACTCTTACTTTGACTACAGTGGTGAAATCCTTGACAATACCATATGGATCAAATAGCCTTCTCGGAAACTTAAACAATTTTAAACATGTAACATTGTTTACTTCCTTAAACGCATGACCAACATCAAATAATGAAAATGCTCCGCAGGACACAGGAAATTGTGGCCAGATGGCTTTCTTTTTATCCTTTAATTATTTTGTCAAACCTCCGTCTCCACAGGTTTGATATGCAATTTCCCGAGCTATAAGTTTATCCGGAACATATAAGGGCAAAACATGAGGAGAAGCAAAGCTCCCAAAAACCCTCACATAAGTAAACAGTTCTTCTCCAAACCATCTTGCGACAGGGAGAATGTCTACTTCTGCTTCAGGAGACAACCTTGGAGCATCCTTATTATACAACACTCTATACAGTGGCAACATTATGCCATGGAAAATCTTGTAAAAATGAGGAATGAATTTTGACTCCCACAATTCTTTGTGATAAACATGGATGGGCAGGGGATCCTGAATTTTCCATTGCCAACCCATTAAAGGGAACTTAGAAACAAAGCAGATGGAATCCATAACATAAGCAGATAGATAAAAAGGAGGATAAATCCTCTGAGACACAGTCCGTTTAGACCGGTAATTGAAAATAGCCGTGGCTAAATTATCAGACAGTATTTTAGCCCAGTCTACAATGGTAGTGTTAACAACAGCATTCAATAAGGGAAGCCATTCAGGCAAAAACTTATTAATGTCAGGCTTTCCAAAAAGCCTGCATAACATAGCAGCAACAAAACAATATGGAGAGGTTAGTGAACCGGTACTGTACATACCGTGTTTATATTTCTTCAATGGTTCATCTCTTCTGGACCATTCCTTGGTGCATTCCGCCAAATTGGCATTTTCCTTGGAAAATTTCTCCATAAATTTTTTGTTGTAAGTTGCCTGAGGCTCCGGAAAATGATACATAATCCTCAAATCTTCTGGAGTGAATGACCCGATGAGATCTTGACCTAGATTTTTGAACTGTCTGTCCGTAATATCGGTGCTATCCAGCACCCATTTGACCATATCTGTATATGGAAGAATTCTTGGTCTTGCTACTATTCGGTGCAAAAACAAACAAGCCAACTCTATAAGAGATGCTTCAGAAGAATTACTTGAGCCCGCAGTAGCCGCAACTTCCATTACTCTTGGGTTTTCTTCTTCAAGCAAATTAAACATACCCTCCCAGGTGGTGATACCAGCGTCCTGGTTGCAAGCAGTGTCTGCGTATAAGGAAGCCATCTCTTTATTTTTAGAACTTGGAACTTTCTCTTTCTTTCCAGAACTCGGAGCTTTATCCTTCTTTCCCATAATGCTCTGAAAATTTCTTTGTATAATCTCCTGTTCTTCGCGCCTGCAGTTTTACGAATTAAGTGAGAATAATGACATGAGAAAGGTGACGGGATAGTTTTAAATGTTGAAGGCGTATGAAATCTATTATTTAATCGTGAAATAACCCTTCGATCAAAACAAAATAATTTTTCATTAATAATTGACAATCCATTCATTAACTTGACATTAAGGCGCATAACGGGTCTCGATTTACGGAAAGATTTACTTCGTATAACGAGCTTTCAAGAATCTGCGATAATGCGATCTGCGATTTTCTTTGCAATATCGCAAAATCGCAATATCACAAATCGCAGCTTTCGCAAATCAAAATCATAACAAATCGTAACTTTCGTATCATCGCAATATTGCAAATCACAACTTTCGCAAACCGCAATCAGTAGCATCGCGAAATCACAATATCGCAAAATATAATATATGAAAAATATCCATTAATATATTTTTTGCGATATGCGATTTGCGATAAATATTTTCTGCATAGTTTTTTGGATAGCGTGCGATGGATGTGATATTCAAAGAAATGTTTTATTCTAATCTATCATAAACTTAAGTTTAGTTTAAATATTTTCCAAAGAAAATTCTTTTAAGTCAATGATAGTAAGTTTTATTGAAAATAAAAACAAACACCAATAATTTTTTTTGGATTTTTTAAACTAAGGGTCCCCACTTGTTTAGTATTATTACTAATACTAAATAAGAAGGGGGGTTGTATTTGAGGGGTCCAACGCCATGATACAAAATAAACAATATAATCAAGCTGCACACCCAACACTACATTCCGCATTCACACATCATTGCATTTGTGCCTCATATAGTGGTCAAAGACATACTTACACAAGATCCTGATGGAAAAAGAGGTAAGTTGATTTCTATCATTTTAGAGTATAATCTATAAATCAAGCCCACCAAGCTAATCAAAGGAGAAGGATTGGCTAAATTGATGGCTGAAACAAATTTTCAAGCACTAGACATCAATATGATTCACTCATTGATGAAAAAGAGGAGCTGGCGACTCCACCTATTGAGGAAGCATTCCTAAACTCTCCTTGGTATGCTGATATACTGTATGTGCTTTTTAATATAAATGTTCCTCCTAATTTTTCCAAAACAAAGGACAAATTCTTAAAACTAAAGGTTGTAAATTTCTGCATTATAGATAAAGTTTTACATTGGAAAAATTCTAGTGGTGTATTGCTTAAATATTTTCCTGAAGAAGATGCAGGTAGGATCATGCATGAATTTCATGAAGGATAATGTGGAGGTCACCTCTATTGGAAAACCACTGTCAATAAAATCCTTAAAGATGGTTTCTATTGGCGTACCCTCTTCCAAGACATCCAAAAAATGGTAATTTCCTATCATAAATGCCAAATATTTGAGGGTAAAAGAAAGCTGATGCCCTCTCCATTACAGCCAATCTCTGTTGAAGCTTCTTTTCAACAATGGCGTCTAGATTTCATTGGAGAAATCCACCCTGCCTCCTATTCCCAGCATAAATGGATTCTTACTGCATCTGACTATTTCAATAATTGGATAGAAGCCATCACCTCCAGAACTTCCACAGTCTCAGTAATTATCACATTCCTTGAAAACAACATTTTATCCAGGTTTGGCTGTCTTAGAAAAATTATTACTGGCAATGATGCTACTTTTAAATCCAAGAAAATGGTGGAATTTTTCGAGAGATATAACATTACTTTTGGGCATTCTATAGATTACTACCCTAGGTAATTGGTTGGTGGGATCATCAAACAAGATTTTGGTGAACATCATTAAAAAATTGTTGGAGGAAAACAAGAAATCAAGGAACAAAAAATTAGTACATGCATTGTGGGCAGATAGGCTAACAAATAAGAAATCAATTGATATGTCTCCCTATCAGCTAGTCTATGAACAAATGCAGTCTTCCCAACAACCTTGGGAGTGCCAGTAATGAAGCTCATTCAGGAGGTTCAGTCTGAAGAAAATGACATAAAAAGAATGATAAAACAAACTATTGAGCTACAGCAAACCAGAGAAGGAGTGTACAACAGAACACAACTAGTACAAGAAAATATCACGAAGATGTTTGACAAGAGGACCAAGGAAAATGATTTCAGTATTGGAGACAAAGTGCTCAATTGGGATTCTAGAAGGGAGGAAAAAGGCAAGCATGGAAACTTTGACAATTTGTGGAAAGGTCCATACATCATCCATTCTGGAAGAGGTAATAATGCATTTTTCTTACAAGAGATGGATGGAATATAATTGTTTTGAGGTCCTATCAATGGCAGGATGCTCAATCATTATTTCAATTAAGAAACCTCAGTTTAAATTTTCCTTCATTGTATATAGCATTTCTTAAACAAAAAACTCAAAAAAATTGATACAAAAAGAGAGAAAGAAAAGAAGAAAAGAGGGTAGATAAAAATAAAAAGGTAAATCCCCATACCAAAATAAATGATTTCTGAAATTGTTGCAAGTCGAAATGCCACTATTTTTAAACATATTGTTCAATCATACAACATAATCATGATTTTACAAATTTTGAATTTTTGCTGATAAGTTAGAAAATGAAGATTTTGTAAAATGTTTAAACTTGGCTAGTAGATAGATGGAAAAAGACATTGGTTCCAAAGTCTAAATCTGAACCAAAAAGAAAGAAGAGGGATAGGTGATAACTGAAAAAATCAAAACCAAAGCCCTCAATTTTTACTTTACTTTTTGCAAAATAAATATTGTGTGCAGCTTGTCCAAAATTCCACAAACGATCACTATCAAATTGCTTAATCTTGATTCAGTCATGCTTTACATTTCATGTTGATAGTTATAGAATGAAAATATGTCAAACTATTTAATCTTAACAGATAAGTAGATTAAGTAGAGAATAAAAGAGCTCATCAGTCTAATCTGAGCTTTTGGAAGTTACAAGGTTACAAATAGATAATTTTTTCTTTCAAAATAAAAATGATGTCAAGGGTTTTCCAATCTAAATATGCCCAAATGAAGAAAACATTTTAGAATAGAATGATGGGTAGGCAGAATAGAGTTGCAGCAGATTAGCAATTACAAAATGAAAATCAACCAAGTACAAACAGGCTACTCATCTACGAAATCCAAAGATCTGAGGTTCTTGACACCTCCTAAAGGAGCTGCCCTCCCTAGCTGGAGCCATTGTTAGTTCCTGTATTTCTACAGTCTCACTAAATAGTTATGGATTTTCTACAAGTCTGTTGAAAATAACATTCCCTGACTATCATTTATTTTTAGAAATCTCACTGCCTTCATTATCTTCATTTAACCCACTCACTATCTCTCAGTTTGCCTCTTTCAACACCCTCGTGCTCTGAAGAAATCTCATGTTTAACCCTATATCCCTCATTTTGACCCCTTCCACCACCTAAAACCCCACTACCATTGTTACAAACCTCTCTCATTCATTCATCTCCCCTTCTTCCATTAAAACAATGTAAAAACCCATTGTTTTGTTGTTTTAAAAATTAAAATTACATTTTTTTATTCAACCCCACTATTTAAATAAAACCCCGTTTTATTTTAAATACCCTACCTCGTTATATTAACCTCCCTACACCCCTTTACATTATAAAAACCCCCCGCTCTAAACCTTTATTCTTCGCTCTTAATATACCCGGGCCCCACCTTCTTTTCAAAACCCCACACTCCATTCAAAACCCGACCCTTCTATGTTTCAAACCCCCCCTACACTACATTAACCCTGCCACTTCATTAAAACCTTGACCCTAGTCATATTTTTATCCCTGGGCCTCACATTATTATTACCCGTCATTTCATCATTACCCCGACCACCGTTGGATCAACTCCTCCCAATCCAACGACCCTAATCCCATATTGCAAACCTAAATGTGTGGGGGTTAAAACCTTTGAAACTTGTGATATGGGTGGTTTTACCGCCATTGCATCCACCACATGTCATCTACTCCATATTATCACACGCCCTCCGCCCAATACCGTTTACCGCTTACACCCCATGCGATAAACCACCCTCCGCCCTCGCGCCATAACTTGAAACCACAAACTTGTTATAACATGTTGAAGCCCTTTGCCATCATGATAAGACTCAAATCTCCGCTACAAGCCCTTTATTCTCTGTGCTAAACCCTTGCAACATTCCAAAAGACCCGTAAGTCCATAACCAAACACAGAAGACCCAAAGCTACCATTGACCAGACTCTGTCCACAATGCAGGTTCTTAATTAACAAATTTGTTTTTATTGTGTAGGTAATCGATGCAGAAAACACATAATTTTCTTTTATAAGTCCTAAAAATGTTCAAATAAATCTCTCTGGGTGACAATATGGCAACTTTGTTTGTCAAAAGGGCCAGGAGCACAAGATCAATCATAATCACCAATGGATCATGACCATCGATGACCATACATGTTCTCCAGAACCAGTGTGTCCTCTTCAAAAGAGCAGGATATGGTCAAAAGAATAAATTATACAGTGACTGCGCAGACAGGGGTAAAGATAAATAAAGAACATAGTTAAAGAAACCATGGCAGTGAAAGGTAAAAGAGATTAAAGGTTTAATAAAAGGTTGAAGATGCAAAAACATGGATTACAATATAGAGTTAAAGACAAATCATAGTTAAGAGAAGGTTAAAAGAGAAACCAAAGATAAAAAGAATATTAAAAGAATTAAAACAGAGGAAACAGAATCAAGGAAAAGACAAATACAAGTTTGAAGATAAATCAGAGGTTAAAGGACGAATCAAAAGCAAATAAACAAAGGAATACATATCTGAATGACAAAGCAAATCACCATTTACTTCTTCATAATCATATTGTCCACCTACATCCAAATTTTGGTTTAATCAGCTACTACAGTTAATAAAGCAGTCAGAGATATTTTTTAGTAGCTCAACAGTTATTGAAAAAGTTAATGTTAAACCCAAAAAGTCAAAAATATCCTAAAGTTAGCTCAGGAGTTAAGTTAAAAGTTATTAGTACAGTGAATCAGTCATAAATGCTTTGCCTTGGGCCTTGCCTGGTCTCAAAGGTCAATATTACATTTACTCTATAATAACTATAGTCTGAAACCCTAGATTAGGGCAACCTCCTCATCTGCAGATAAATACTGCATGGATTTTTCATTATTGTTGTTGGTTAGTTGGTTGATTGTTATGCTGGATTTGATCAGACTCTGATTTGCAAAGGCTATTGCATTGGAGTATTGTAATTGTTTTGGACGTCAGTAATACAAGAACGTTCATAGGATTCTTGAGCTATGTTAATGGTGATTTTATCCCTCTTTGTCAATGCCTTCTCCTTTGTTCTCCATATTGTACCTCAATTTCTCTAATAATAGAACAGAAATTTTAGGTTGAGATATACTCCTTCGGTACCTCAACTCTGTCTTTCATTATTATGTCTATGTTTTCCTCTAAAAGTGATAACTACATAATTCTTAACTGCTCTCTAGCATTACTGGATTGTTGCCTTGATATTTCCTTAGTAAAGTATGATTGAACAATTCTTAACTTCTCTTCATTTTTACCAAACTGTTATCTTAAAGGGCTTATTTGAATTTTAATTAAATAATTCTTAAATGCTCTTTAATTTCACTGAACTTTCATCTTGAATATTTTCTTTGTCTAAAAGTAATAACTTGAGAATTCTTAACTGCTCTCTAGGATTACTGGATTGTTGTCTTGAGGTTTTTCTAGTAAATTATAGCTGAATAATTATTAACTTCTCTTCAGGTTTACTAAGCTGTTATCCTAAAGGCTTTTCTTGTTTGAAGTATAGTTAAAGGATTCTTAATTCCCCTTTAGTTTTTCTAAATTCGCAACTTGTTGTTATCTCATATTCACTTTACCTAAAATGATCCATTTGATGTAGTTAGCTTGCCCTATTAAAACCCTTGAAGAGTTGATGTACAATTAAATTGTTTTATGACTCCATAGCCCAATGGATTAATGCTTCTCACAGCCTATCTGTTCAAACTACAATCAATCAATCAATCAAAACAAAACAAACAACCCCAAAACTTCATACCTAGCTTAAAATCAGAAAACATAAGCATAAGGATGAAATAATTTTACACCTAAACATAGAGAGAGCCCTCTCTAAGCCCAGGAAGGCTAGGTCCTTGGACTCCAAAGTGGTTTGATGAGGTTCCCTGCAGATTTATTTTTGCAAATCTTGCAAATCATGGGGCACCAACAGTATCATTAAGGGAAATAAAATCATTGAGGTAGAGAGGAGTATTGAAGTGAAGAGATGAAACCATATTGAATTCCCTCTGTTGACCATGGGCCTATTTTCATGCATCTTACAAAATACTTAAATGTTATTTTATAATATTTTTCTTGTATTTTAGGTTAATTCCCATCCAAATTTTAAATATTACATATAAGAGACACACTTTTGTGATGATGTGAATTCCTAACAAGGGCCTAAGGCCAATACCTTAATAATTAATATTAATGCAAATAGAAAAGGTTATCGAAAAATTAATTCAAGTGTACATCGATGGCTACCCACCAATTCTAGTAAATAAATGGTTCTCCATCTTCTTGGCAAATTTTCTATATTTTGTGTGTCCTAAACTTATAGGGTCATTTTGAGGCCCTAAATGATGCTTTTTTTCAATTCATAGGGAAACAAGTTTCTCTAGCATGACCTATCCCCAACCAAAAGTAATAATCCTTGAATGCTTATTTCCATTGAGATATTTTGTTCCCCAATTAGATGTTTACCAAAAATTTGCACCCCTGGGAAGTTGACATATCAACTAACCATATTAGAGCTTGCAAAACTTTCAACACTTCATCTTCGAGGGCTATGGTTCTGAACCTTTAGGGTTATTTATTCATCTTAAAGTTACATTATTTGACATCTTATAATATATTTTGTGAATGATTATAATCATTATTTATTTCCATTGAGGGATTAACTACCACCATTCAAATTCATTTGGGTTGTCTAATATTATACTACTTTATTTATTAATAAAAAATTGTTTCCACTATATTATTCTTCCCTTCGGTATATTTATGTGTGTGTGCTACATTTCCCTTTGTACGTTTCATTCCTTACACAACCAAATAAAATATTTATTCTCCTACATATATTGAACCTAATGTTAAAATGTAATGATTATCTAATCAATGGAAATTGCTATAAAGTAAATGTGGAATGACTTGTAGTAAAAGAAGGGGGTTTCGTGACATGACAATGAGATTCAAATAAAGAAAGAAAAAACTAGAAACCATTGTAATTTATCACACATTTCCTCATATGTACCAACTTAATTAATAAATTTCATAAAATAAAATTAAACATCTAAATTTTTATGTAGATTTCCCTTCTTATGTATAAAAATTACTTTTGAAGATGTTACAAAAGTTTCATTTGTATCCTTTTTATTTCATCTCTTTTGTTTGATATTTTCCTATAGTATTTTCTAGTCTTAGTTGTGTTATGTTTTTTCTTATATATTATATTTTTCTAATTATTCATCTCTAAATTCCCATGGATAATCTACTAGGACACTTTGTGAAATCATATCGTGTAATATTCTAAAATATTGTATTATGTAGGTTTATTTCCTTAGTCTCATAGTTATTATCAGTAGAATATTTCTTAAATTAATGCAAATAACTAAAATTTAAAAGTGAAAGAAAAATCAAATGAACCCACCAATATTAAAAATCAATGCAAAATGTGAACTAGGAAACTAAATATTGGATAAAACCGAGCTACAATGTAAGGAATATGCTTTACTCTCTTTTCTTTATTTGTGAAATGAAAATACAATGAATGAAGAACTCACTATGGGGCTTCCTTTGACATTGTGGCCTAGATGGATGCTATAGATTCTTCCTCCTCCTCTATTATTTTCTTAAATATCACTACTAAAATCTCTACTCAATTATAGAACATGTACCTTGCCAAAATAATGGAGCATGTTCTCCTCTTAGTATCCCACCTTTTAACATAGATTGATAACCATGAAGGTATAAGGTGTTTGCATGTATCAACATTATTTTAATGTTAAAGATTTAGAACTTATATGATCTTATGAAAATTATGCATGTGAATATCCCCACATATGAGTAATTGGGAATGATGTGGCATGCACTATGTACCACAGTGGTCAACAAGGTACAACAATTTGTAGGATCTGAATTTTATTGATTGATTGATGTGATTTCTACACCATTATAAAATTGTTGGCATGTATAACAAATTCAATGGGATGGGAGCTATGTTTGAATAGTTTGACTGCAAAATGTTTCTTTTAATTCCTCAAACTAGATTTGGAAGGTTTTGGACCCCAAATGTCCAAAATTGAAAACACTTAGAAAAAAAAATCTAGTAGGAAGGTAAGGCTACTTTTATATTTTTTTTTCTAGAATTGAAATGATGTAAATAAAAACAAGAAGGTATTATCTTTGGAGTTACTTAAGACTTCTAGCGTGCGGGATGCTACAAATTACCAACCCCCTCTATTATTTTTTCTCTCTCTATCAACTCTCACCTAATCTGGTCTATTGTTGAACAAAAGTCCCTTGAACATAATTGAAGCCTTTTTCCTCCTAGTGGCTCAATTGTAGGTTTTAAACTTGTACAGAAATTATCTACAAACGAATTCATAAAAGTAGAAAATAAACAATAGCGAGAACAAAAAACATAAAACAGATATACACATAGATTTTCCCCTCGATCTGAAATCAGGACTACCAGCTTGATTTTTAATTATATTTTTTTAGTGTTACAAAAAAATATATACATGCCAAAGCATTCATAAAACCCAATGCATTAACCCTATATTAGAACATAACCATAGTTCCCTTGATCAAATCTACAAAATATTGGGGGCTGAAAACCACCATGCCCCAAAACCATGTGCAAAATCATGCACAAAAACATAGGTGAGTTCGCCCACCTAAAATAGGGTCTAGAAAAAAATTCCTAGGGCACTACCTCAAACCCCATCCAAGGGTTACCTTCCCCCTACAAACCCCTGGACAAGGGGGGCTTCTACCCCCCCTATGACACCCTCACAAGTGCGACTATTTGTGGAAATAATATAACACATACCCAACATTATTTGACTTTTTGTTTTCTTTCCGAAAGGGGCCATATGAGAGCTTAGTCGTTATTCCAGCTCTAAAAAACCCATTTTTTATGTACACCAAGAGAACTTTTGAGTGCTCACAGACTTCGTCAATACATCTGCAACATTGTTCAAAGTGTCCACCTTTACCAGCAACACCTTTTTATCCTAAACCATATCTCTAACAAAGTGATGTTCAACATCAATGTGCTTTGTCTTTGAATGATAAGCAGGCTTCTTAGCCAAGAAAATTGGACTTTGGCTATCACAGTCTATCCTTATATCTTGCTACACCAACCCCATACTTGAACACAATAATTGCAACCAAACTTCTTCCTTGCTTGCATAAGTGTTTGCCATGTAATTTTCCTATGTAGTTAAAAGAGCCACTACAGATAATCTTTTGCTCATCCAACTAACTGCACCACCAAATAGGCTAAACACATACCTACTTGTAGATCTTATTTGGTCCAGATCTCCAACCTAGTCTACATCAAAAAAACCATAGATGTCCAAAAACATATCCAATCTTGGTCTTCCCTGGTAGCACAAACAATAATCACTAATGCCACACAAATATGTGAAAAACCTGCTTCATTGTTGTCCAATTCTCCTTCCCTGGTTTTGACATAAACCTGATCAATACTTCCACTGCATGTGCAATGTCTAGTCAAGTACAGACCATTTCATACATTATGCTACCCACTGCACTTGCATATGGAACGTGGGAGATATCCTCCTCTTCTTCTTGTGTCTTGGGACATTGTTCAGCAGATATATTTACACCTACAGTAATAGGAACCTTGAACGGTTTACTATCCTAGATATTGAACCTCTGCAATATTGTGTCGAGATAATTCCTCTAGTTTAAACATAGCTTCCTTTTTTCCCAATCTCTCTTAATTTCCATGCCCAAAATATAGTTTGTAGCACCAATATCCTTCATTTCGAGTTTGGAGAACAATTGGGTCTTCAAATCCTAGATAATTTCTTTGTCATTGCCAACCAGCAACATATCATCCACATACAAGACCAAATAAATATCATGGTCACCAATTAATTTAAAATATACAGAGTGATCCTCTTTGCTTCTGGTGAAGCCAAGTCCCCATATATAGTTATCAAATTTCTTATACCACATCCTTAGTGACTATTTTAACCCATACAGAGAATTTGTTTAACTTGCATACCAGTTCCTTCTCACCCTTCACTGCAAAGCCTTCAGGTTGCTTCATATAGATATCCTCTTCTAGATCGCCGTGAAGAAATGTTTTTTTCACATCTATTTTCTCTACCTCAAAATCAAATGCAACAACAACATATAAAAGTAATCTAATATAAGTAACATTGGTAACATGAGAAAAAATATCACCAAAATCAATTCTTGGCACCTGGGAATAATGTTTTTATACCAACTGAGATTTATATTTCTCCACCTTCTCTTATACATTCATCTTCTTCTTAAACACCCATTTTCTCTTGATGGGCTTCCTTCCATCCGGCATCTCCACCAAATCCCATGCCTCATTTTTGTGCAAGGATTCCATTTCATCAACCATGGCCTCCTTCCATAGTTTTCCATCCTATGAATCCACTACCTCCCTAAACGTTTTGGGATCATCATCAGTTATAGTTAAAGAAAATTTTGAATAGAAAGTAGATGGAATATACCTTTATGGTTGCCTTCTTTCCTGAACTAATCTTCTCACATCTGGATTTTGTGGCTCTTCCTCTTCTGAATCTTGTTTTGTTGTATAGTCTGATTCATCCTCCTTTAGCTCAAACTCTATCTTCTCAGGTTCCTTTGGTAGGATTTCATGTTTCGCAACATCCTTCATCACTCTAAACACCATAGTTGGGTTGTACACAACCTTCCTTGTTTCTGGGTTCTAAAGCTTGTAGCCTTTTAAACCATCCTTATACCCAATAAAGATGCACCTTTCAAATTCATTATCCAACTTGGTCATTTTCTCCTTTAGAACATGTACATATGCATCACATCCAAATACCCTTAGATGTGAAATAGAGGGTTTCTTACTAGTCCATACCTCATGTGGAGTCTTATCCTCCAACGCTGATAAAGGTGATTTTTAACCAAGTAACATGTAGTCTCCATTTCCTCTGCCCAGAATTCCTGTCCCAACCTTATATCAGAGAGCATGCTTCTTCCCTTTTCCATCAGTGTTCTATTCATTATTTTTTGCAACTCCATTTTGCTAAGGTGTGTATGGAGTAGTCTTTTTTCGTGCTATACCACACTTATTACATAACTCTTCAAATTCCTTCTTGCAAAACTCTCCACCATTATCTGTCCTCAACACCTTTATCTTCTTCTCTGTCTAGTTTTCCTCTAGACCCTTAAATTATTTAAATTTATCAAAGAATTCATATTTATTCCTCAAGAAATATATCCATGTATTCCTTAAGAATTCATCTATGAATGAAACATAGTACACAAAATTTCCCAGTGATGGAATCGACATAGTTCGAAACACATCACTATGCACAAGCTCTAATATCTTGTTCGTCTCTTAGCACCAGAAGGAAAACTCACCTGAATCTGCTTCCCATATACACAATGTTCATAGAAATAAAAATGCAGAGAGAAATTAGACATAAATTCTACCACACAATTACCATGCAATATCTGAAGGCCCTTCCCTTCATTATTTCCAAGCCTTTGATGCCATAGCATGGTCTTTTCTCTAGAGACTGTGAGGCTTTCCACTCCACTTTTAGTAACCATAGAACTTTTACACCCATTAATAATAGTGCTACCATGAAGCTTTTACATAGTTCCAATTTGAACTCCCTACATTAATACCAGTGCTCCTCAAACCATCTTGCAGGTATCTTTCTCAAACATTTTTTTTATACCTGCATCATCTATCTTTCTTACAAAAATCAGATTTATGGCCAATGCAGGAATTTTCAGAACACCATGAAGTTTTCTAATCCTTCCACCTTGTAGCTTCATCTTGAATTTTCCACATCCGATGATTTTTGCATTCCTATCTCCTCGAAGAAGACATCACCACCATCATACTTATCATACTCGCAGAACCACTCCCTATGGGGAGTGAAGTGAAAGGATGCACCTGAGTTAGTCAACCATGCCTCATGATATACATGTGTATTTGAAGAAAAAGCCAAATACACATCCCCACCTTCATATAAAATGGTTTCTGCCTCTGCATAAGGAGCATTATCAGATCCCTTTCATTTCACAGGAGCTTTAGATCTATAATCCATTTTAAAGTTACCTTGCTTTCTGCATTTCCAACACACCTTTACAACCTTTCCACAAGATTTATATCTCCCTCTCAATTTAGATGTCCCACTCAAAAAATTATTATTTTTTATGTTCTAGGACCTTCCTCGTACAGATAAGTCATCTCCATTTTGGACCTCCATATTTCTCCATCTCATTTCCTCTGACATCAAGGCTGAGACTATTTCATCAAAATTCAAGGGAGTTGTATTTCTACCTATTGCAATGACCAGACTGTCCCATGAATCTGGTAAAGAACAAAACAAACCAATGCACTTATCTTCATATGAGCTTTTAATATCAACAGATGACAACTGACTTACCACAGTATTGAAGGCATTCAGATGCTTTGTAACCGAGTCTCCATCCTTCATCCTCAGGTTATGCATATTTTTCCGCAGCAACTATTTATTCAGCAGAGACTTAGATTGGTACAAAGTCCCTAACTTGACCCACAAAGTCTTCATTGTAGCTTCCCAAAATAAATTAAACAATATGGAATCTGAGATACACAACCGTATTGTGCTCTTTTCCTTCTGATCCAACTTCGCCCAGTATTCATCTGACATTTTCGTTGGTTTAGTATGCGGATCTAGTACGATCGACTGATATTTATCGACTAGAAAATCCTCCATCTTGAGCTTCCACAACTCAAAATTCTCACCATTAAATTTATCGATCTCTATCTTTCCACTATTCGTGATCTTTTTCCATAGCAATAATCTATCCCACAGATATCCAACTGAATAGGGTCTACCACAGGCCCGAGAGAAAAACCCCTCAGCAGCAAAGGTGTCTCCTTGAATCTGAAACACGTATGATACAAAATGTAGGTTTTAACCCTGTACAAAAATTATCTGCAAACGAATTCTTAAAAACATAAAATAAAAAATAGCGAGACCATAAAACATAAAAAAATATACACATATATTTTCCCCCTCGATCCCAAAACGGGACTACCAGCTTGATTTTTCGTTATATTTCTTTTAGTGTTACAACACATATATATACATGTCGAAGCATTCATAAACCCTAATCAATTAGCCCTGGATTGGAACATAACCATAGTTCCCTTGATCGGATCTACAAAATCATAGGGGATGAAAACCATCATGCCCCAAAACCATGTGCAAATCCATGCACAAAACCATAGGCAGGTCCTCCCACATAATAAAGGGTACCAAAAAATTTTCCCAAGGCACTACCCCAAACCCCGTGTAGGGGGATGCCCGCCCCCTACCAACCCCTGGAAAATGAGGCCTACCACACCCCTATGACCCCCTTCTATTTATGGCACAATTAATAGGGGGGTTTTCTCCGCCCCGGGCGTCTGACTATTCGTGTTAAGAATATAACACATACCCAACATCGATTATATCATAACTCGATAGCCAACTAGGGGATGGGTTTGAATCCTTAAACTCTTAACTAGAGTTAAAATTTTATCCCTTCTAGAGTGTTAATCATAATTCTTGCTACCCACCAAAATGTTTAACCCCATAGGAGAAAATTTCTTCTCCTATCTTGGATAGACAACTTTCTATTAAACTTACACATTACTTATTGATGATGATATGCTAGTTTCTATACCATATGCATCAATCATGTGTCTATCACAATATAGAATTTATCTTGAATGATGTTAGGATACCACTCAAGAGGTACTTTAACCATTTTTCACTCAAGTGCTTTTACTTAATCTTTTTGGAATTTTAACATGGATAAAGGGGTAATATAGATGACTAATTGATCTTGACTATAAAATTTTTCTCTCACCTTACCATTGGGGTTACTATTTAGCCTGATTCTAGTGGGACATCCTCTAAGGTCCTAGGGTTATAGGAGAGGAATTACTTTGAAAACATGGATTGAAGTAGTGTGTCCATACCCTCCCATTCTGAACATCCTAATACCTTTGGTAACACCTCCATCCTTCGAGTTAACTATCATTGACTCATTTTGATTTGGAACTCACACATCCACATCCTTGAGTAGGGATGGAAAAAAATTTCCATGTTGGTTGATGTGACTAAAAGAATGAAAACGCATAAGATTGCCACAAAAAAATAAAATGAAAGTTAAAAATGCAAGAGATGGTTAGGACAAACTTAGCACATCTGAAAATCCCTAGCATAAATTATACCCCCCTCATTATCCATCACTTTTTTCTTGAGCACTTGAAGCCCCATCTCATCATAAGGAACCCTTGCATGTACAATCCCTAATATGTGACACTGACACATATTAAGGGGTAAAACAAATTCTATATTGTAAATAGTTGTCTTTGATCATTAAAATATGCACTATATAAAAATAATTATAAAATATAAGTATAATAGGCATAAGAGAGGTGGAAAAATAAAGCCAAGGAAATGGGTAAATCATGCCTCCATGATATCTCTCTCGATTACATCTATACACTTAAGATGTGGACCTTCATTAGATGGTCCCCTATCCTTGTAAGTTGGCCCTAAATTCATTTCCCTCCAATGTCACCTATTCCTACTAACACATAAGGATTGAAGGTTGACCTATGAAATGCGCCCTCCCCTTAGGGGCTTGAGAACCTAATAGGGTTGATTATCTATACATCCATACAAAGTTAGGGAACATGTTTATTGGACCTGGTCTAGTTATATATTTTAAGGTGATATCGGTTGAATTATTATTATTCCTTAGTAGTTAAGTATGGTATAGTTAGATGAATCTATGGTAATAGTCCCTTATGATGTTTCTCTTTCTCTTGAGTTTGAGATGGTTTTTCTAGGTGGTTTTCCAAAAACTAACCAACTCCTTGAGGATACATTATTCCACTCCTACTCCATGTGATTCCTAGACCATACTACACTTCTAGAGAGCATGTTGACTTTGCATATGTATTTTTTAACCATTTTACAATATAGTTTTGGGCACTTTAACAATCTTGGTAGTTGATGGAAACCCCATAGTACCCTAAAATTCTACAATTTTGAGTTCATGTTGATTAACGTTGAGAATTATTGATGTTCTTCCAGTTTCCCCAACATGACGTAGGTTGTCTTTTAGATTACTTGATGGGAATGCCTAGATCCAAATCCTAGACGAGGATGATTATTCCATAGGATGATTGGGAAGGGCATGTTGTACTTGATGGAGTCCAAATAATATAGAGAGTACACCACATTTTTTGAATTTCACCCATGAAGATGACGCAGAGCACTCAACATTGGATTTTAGACACATTGAGATGCTTGAAGGCCTGATTTGAGGACTCTTCCTAAATCTAAGGTTTATAATGATGCTTAGAGACACATTCATCCATTCCATTGCAATTATGAAGAATTTTTAGCCCTAAAAGGGTATCACATTATGCATATTGATGGCTTACAACTCACACATGTGGGAAATTATTTGTATATTATATTTTTTGAGGTATTATTTTAGATTGTAACCCATTTTACTTTTTCTTTACTCAAAAATCAACTTTCTTGTGGGCTTTGAGTTTTATTAACAGAAGTGATAGACCTCAAAGGATCATTCCATTCATTTTTTCATCATCATTCTTTTAGATTTTAGCCTCTCTAAAAGGTCTCAACTTAGCCTTTATATTTTTCTACTTGTTGATATGTGATATTTTGGGGAGATTTTTCTATTTGATACTTGTTTATGTATTGGAGAAATTGTTTTACAGTTGAAGGAAGATATTTTCTTAGAGAAATGGAGAGAATTCATTGTGTATATTTTATGTTTTTATATGTATTGAAATATTTCTAGGTTTTTATATTTTTCCTTGTCTAAATGAAAACAATTGTTGGAAATTTTTAGTGAATTATTGCATGTCAGATGTATTTTCCTTGAAATCCCTAAACGATATCCTATAGAGCTTTCCTTCTATCTAATTTCTCCCCTCACAAAAAGATAGTTAGGGTTTAAAAGTGAAAACGTCCCTCCATGTCTGAATTTAATATCTCTGAAGTTTATTCCCTTAGACTCCATAATCTAAGTAGGAAAAGGTATTTGGATCCTTGTGATGGTAAAAAATATCTATAAATTTTATCCTTTTATAATTTACTAAGTAATTCAAGGCAAGGAACTAGGGCTAGGTAAATGGCCAAATTTTTTGGGTTCTTTTTATATTCTTTGAATCAGTTATATGCACCATGAGCATAGGGGGGTTGGATGGGGGCCTTGCCCATCACCCCTGGTTGGGGTGTATGGAGGGTGTGTTAGCCCTACCACACAGGGTTTGGGGAAGCACCCCAAATGAATTTTTTTAGGTGGCTTTGCACATGGTTTTACGTGCCATGGTTTTTCCCATGGTATTTTATAGATCCGGTAAAGAAAAATATTCTTATGTTCTAATATAGCATCAATATACTGGGGGTTTATGAATGATTTGTCATGTATATAATTTATTTTAGCATTGAAAGGAATATAATGAAAAATAAACTTACTTTTCCCAATTTTGGGTTAGAGGAGAAAAGGTTTTTGGAAATTTTTATGTTCTCGTCATTACATATTTTCTCTTTTTAATAATTCATTTGCAGGTAATTTATGTAACCAAAAAAATTCAACTAGTGCATGAGGTATCAATTTTTTGGAGTTATTTTATCTTTTTTTCATATTAATTAAGTTCACACACTCAAAATATTTCCTCCTTCATCGTGAAAATTTCTTTTATAGGTCGTATGTCATCAACCTAAGTAATTATTTCCATAATAAACCCTAATATTGTATAATTCCTTAACATATGGTTTATTTGAAGTTTTTCCATCTCATTTTGTTGATAATACCTTCAATTAAACCTTTTCCTTTTGTTTTCATGCCTACATGCACTTTTGTTGAACTGTACCGTGAAAGGCTAGATATCAAGTACACTTTCCAAGGCTTAGCTTATACTATGCTCTTCCTTTTACATAAATAATTCTTCCCTAATACAAAGAATAAGTACCATGATCAACCACTCACTTCTTTCAGGTTCATGTAATTGAATTAGAATATCATTTATGTGATAAACGAAGAAGCCTCCTTTGTGGTAAAATTCCACTAAATAGTTGGAAATGGAGTTCTAAGGTGATAGTTGCATCCACCTCCCTAGAGTTGGACTTCTAAGGTGATAGTAGAAACCACTTCCTTGTTCTATTTTAGCCTGGCTCTTGCCTTGTGAGGCCTCTCATTAGGCCTATTATATTTTGAGGTAACATTTCTAGTGGAATTGTTTGAGATGATTTGAGTCGACCTCCTTTCAAGATCAAGTTTACACTTCATTTCCTTTATCAAGCTTATCCCATAGACTAGGATAAATTTTCTCATACAATGACTACATTCAAGGAACAAAGTATTTAATTCTCTTCATTATTTTAAAGATTTTATGCTTGAAATTTGGGGCTAACACCATTGTAAGGGAATTTGAATGTCAGCTTGGCAACTAAATCACGAAAAGGTGCATCATTTCACATATTTTCATTTTTGAATAATTTTTAATATGGATCCAAAAAAATTTCAAAAGGAATATGAAACTTTCCACCGTAAGCATATCCATAAATATTTAAACCTATACCTTCTACATTGGTGGAAATATGGTCAAACAATTTAGCTATAGACAGATGCTCTAAGTGGCTCAACCTTAGGAAAGAAATGGTCATTTAGGATGTTCAGAGACAAGCCTAGATCAAGCCATCATTTAGAATTAAGATGCAACCCAATAAAAAGGGAACCAAAATGGATCTTCCTCACTTTCACCATGTGGTCTTGAATCAATAAAAATTCTAGGCACTCCAAGAAAATGTAAATGAGTATAGGATGTTTTAGAGAAAGTTTAGAGAAAAATTGCATTGTAAAATATTGTAACTTCAGAGTCAATCTTGGTCGTTCATTTGGAGGAAGATCTAATGATAGAATTTTTGTTAATTTGGGGGTTTTTTACCTGGAAGGAACCCCTTGGTTTATATGACCGAATTTTATTGCACATATGTATTTTTTGTGAGAAATATAGAGGACATTGTGTGAGAGTGAAGATGAATTTACAACGGATGTGCTATAGGTTGTATCCATTAAGTTTGTTGGATAATATAAAAGGAAGGAATAAATGTTTCTCTCTAGAAATAGCCTAAATTGGGTGAAAGACATAGCTATGTATGTGTCTTGTTTTATACATTCTTTTTTTGGGTTTCCGCAATATTTTTTGTTCCATTGCTTTGTTATTTAATTTGTACCATAAATAATTAGCAATTGTAGCTGTTGGGGAACATTATATGTGTTATAGCTTCCGGCCTTAAATTTTCAATCCAATGCTCATCAGCTTTGAGGCACAAACACAGGGAACACAGGAACATCTAACTTAGACTAGAGTAATAAATCAACTTGTCATTTAAATACAGAAACAAATCAAACACTATTTCTAGTAAAATTACTTCAATGTATAATTTGATAATTACGACATTCAAATTATGTTTTAATGAAAAACACTCATTCAATTTTTCCAAAGATGAAACATAAATCACTAAATCAAAAGGCGTAAAAATTAAATCTGAACTAAGCTAATGAAATCAAGGTCTAAATTAAGCTAGTGAATGCAGAATTTGGAATTAAGCTCTAGAGCTCTTCTACAATTTAATCAATGAAAGACATTAAATGTTTAAACACACAAAATTTCTATCTCAAAAAAACTAAAATAATTCCTAAGAAATCTAAATCTTCTACTAATAAACCTATCAAATTGTCCTCCTTATTTAACGTTGGAAAGAACTCAAATGAAAATTCAACCTTTCCTTCCAATTATAATCAAACTTCTCACAAAATCAAATCTTATAGTATTGTCTGAGATAAATTACCTCACGCTACCAAATTGAATTAACCCTATCTTAAATAAAATTAAATAAAAGAAAATCACACATCTCTTAAACTAAATAAATCCTCACTCAATCTTAAATTATATTGAAATGTTGGACATGGATTGCACACCCTAAATTAAATTACATTAATGCTGGAATAAAATCTCAGTCTTAAAGCTAAATCTCACTGCTCCAAATCAATTACAGAAACTAGAAATGAATCATACATTTAACACAAATATTTTTAAATGAAACTACTATTCTTGACTAAATCACACTTACCTCAAATCACTCTCACTGCTAGAAAGAAATCAAAACTTGTTAGTCTTGAATATAACTGCTGGAAAAGTCAATTTCACAATGAAAATGAAACCACTATGTTTAATGAAAATCAAACTATCTAACTGCTGACCTTGGATCACACTCTTACACCACTTCAGATTACGAATGCTGCGAAACAAACATACACAAAAATTACAACTTGATCCTAGATAAATAGCCTTGAATGAGTTGCAATGCATTAAGCAACACACATTTTGCAATACAAACACAAGTTCTATCCTTCACAATGAATGAACCATCTAGTGAACATAAGGAGGAATTTGTTTCAAGCTTTCACCATGCATTATGAACCAATTATACAAGTGCACAAAATCATTTTTATATAAACGGATATTATTTTATGTTCTGTTTTTTGAATACTCTAATTGTAATACAATAGAATCAAATATTTTTATAGGATACAGAGCATAGCTCTATGCTGAGGAAAAATGACGATTTATGCAACCAATGAGTAATATATAAACTATGAACAGTTTATCCTTTGATCTATTAATGAATGCAATGCTGTAACAATTATGAACATTCCAAAATCAAATGGAATACCTCACACAAGTACGCAAGTATAGAGAGAGTGCTATGATGATTAATCAACCATACAACACAACGATGAGTCAAATTTAATCATATAGCAAACATGTAACACCTGCAATGATGAGTCGAGCTTAGCTCCAAAAGTCATGGGCCCTCCCACACCTGGAGCAAGCTAGTTTGCTAGAACGAAAGGGAAATTAAAGAATGAAAATCATAACTCACAAGAAACGATGTTGGAAAGCAATCTGGTTCAAAAATAAAAAATTATCATATATAATCGTAATTCTCATAACAGAGCTAAGGACCGAATTATTACACAAATTGTTGTATTTGGCCAACAGTAAAAGATCTGTCTCAATTTAATTACATTAGACTTTTAAAGGTAGCTCTTGAATGCAGATTTAATCGACATATTTTTAACTATGGAGGCTTCAAAAATTGTAACCAGTCTCGGTATTTCAGATTTCTTTGAATAGGCTATGCATAGCTTTGACAAACTACTTCTATCTCTGGGAAAAATGCTTCCTTGTTGAGTAACTTACTTCTATTATGAGAATAGTTCACTTTGATTCTGATATGGAGGATCTTTGGCCTTGGAATTATTGTCCTTATCATAAAAATTTGATCTTGGAAGCATCACACTTCTCCTTACAGATCACTGTGTAACCATTGATGGTCAAAACAATAAGAAGGATCCCATCTGTCCAAAATATTTCGAGCTTAGTAAAGGATCTATTGTTTGAATTATGTAGGTTGAGAATGATGTTGATGACAAGGAATGTTTCCATTTATGCTAACCTGTCAATCCTGCCACCAAGCTTCCAACTAGACCCATGAATAAACTGTTAGAAAATTCTAATTTGACCCCGATTTTGTACTTAAATTCGCACTGCAATATTCCCATGAGCGTAACTCCTTATGGTAATGAATTTTTCCGAATGGTTTCTGGGTTATATGAAAGAGCGTATTTTGAGTGCATTGAAAGTCTCAGAATGTCGAAATTCTTCACCATTTAGTCACAAAATTCATATTTTCACCTAGATCAATCCCATTCTGTACTCAACTCCGTAGTAACTAGTTTAACTTCCTTATGAAGAATTTCAGGGATGGACCCTTTGGCAAATGAACTTAGCAAAACCGTCATTATCAAATAATGAAAAAATCATCTTTAATCATAGAAAATCTAAGAAAACTAATTATAACCAACCATAGCATGTAAAATATGTATTTGGTGGCAAGTTATGGAATTAGGGTATGAAACGGGTTAAAAGGTATAAATGGTGATATTGAAAGATGAAAACATGGGTATATTCGAGGACCAACATCCCCCCATGCCTAAGGATTTGCATGTCCTCATGGAAACAAGGAATTTACTCATATATAGGTTTCATGGTATCATATGGTAGGAGGAAATGATGAATGAGATGATATACGACAAAATAGTGGATGGGATGAGGTGCTTGCATACTCTGTTTTTTCTTTTGCGAGGCCAATGCTTATGGATGGTTCCTTTATGAAAGGCAACAATAACTTCATCCTCGATTGGATACATTCAATTAACAATATGTGTGAATGTAGGAGGGAAAGGCACTATAGTTACTGATTTTGTTTACATGAACCAATATGATTATGACCTTATTAGAGTAGCATGAATTCTTTAAGGAATTTTGAAATGGAAGTATATGGAAAACAAAATATATGGAATATGTGGTGGTTAATCATCAAATCTTCCTTAAGTCTCTAATCAATTAAATAATATTAAGACAACTTTACCTCAAGTTGAATCTTTGTTGTTGATGTGCTTGGTGCTGCAAGATGAAGTGAATAATGGAATGGTTGGAGCTGATGCAACTGATGAACTGATATGTTGAAGAAGGTTGAAGGATGAACTAAAAGGAAAAAGGATGAACTGAAGGTTTTGAAAAGGTCCCAACCATCACATTAACCTGAAAATGTTGATGCATGTGTATTTTTTTTATCATGATTTCATACGGCTTCCACAAACATCATCATTAATAACCCTTTCAATGAAAATCCTATCGAAATAAACTAAATGAACGATTACCTGATCAAGTTCCAAATTTAGGGTACTAACCCAACAATTGTGAAAAATGATAGTAATAACAATGAAAGGCATGAGTAAGCATAGGGTGAAAATGTGAATTAAACATGAAAATTACGATCATCTCTCTCCTAACATATCTCTCCCCCATGTCGGGTACCTTACATGTCCTCATCCAAGAAAAACCTCTAATAGAGACTAAAGTTAATTAAGATAGTAGGGCTTAGGGTTTCTCTATTAGATTCATGCTTCATTGACTTAAACTGTAGGACTAATTAGGTGAGAGCATGTAAATATTTGTCATGTGATGTCAACTTCCTTTGCATGATTAAGAAAATGTTTTGACCATGGATCTAGTGATGTAAAGACTTAACTTTATTATTCCAAAAGATTAACTAATGCTAACATACCAAAGGAATACTAAAAATGTTGTTATTGCAAGGATAATGTCTTGATAAAATGGTTAAACATAAAAATTTCCACAATGAATCTCAAGAGTAGTCCAAAGTAGTAGGTCTTCACTTTCAATAGCCTCATTAAAATATAAGTGACATTATTAAAAAACCAAGGCATTAAAATGGATAGAAATAGGGAAAAATAAATATGACAAAATTATACCTTCCGAGGATTATTGTCTTACCATTACCCAAGCATATACATCAATCTCCTCTTATTCAAGAAAAGTGAATCACCTGCACTAAGGATCTCACATCCATGAAAAACAAATTATTTCTGAAAGATATAACTCCAAAGCACATTATTGAAATGATCTTAAATCCATTCTCAGAGAGATATGATAATGAGTTCAGGGAAAGACAAAAACAACTGAGTAAATCATAGTGGAAAATTAACTTTAATACCATAGGCATGACCCTACCTCCAGCAAGCGTCTATAGCCTCAACGGTGATGCCTCCTAACCCAATGAAATGCTTGTATACCACCTATTAGGTATAGATTTAGAGTCATTTAAAATCATTTACTTTAATTTGAGAATTAATTGAAGGCCAATTTCCTGGCTTGGTAACCAGAAAAGGAAAAAACCATTCACAAGAGATAACAAGAATGAACAAGTCGGCTCCTGATGAGACCTCTTGTCTTCCATATTTTCAACTTGAAATCCATTACCCTGGTTTGGTGACCAGCAGTAGTAATTTCATTCTTGTTAGGACCCATGATAATAGTAGCACTGCAAGAAAAAAGGACATTGGTGAGGGTCATGTTTGTGACGGACCTTTAAGGTCCATCACCAATGTCACATATGGTGACGGTCCTTAAAAAAGAATCATTGTAAGTGTATATAGTGATGGTCCTTTAAGGTTTGTCACTAAATCCATTTTCAATGACACTTTTGGTGAGGGTTGTTAAAGGCCCATCACTGATTCTCTCTTTAGTGACACTTCTAGTGACGAACTTTTAAAGACCCTCACCAATTCTCTTTTTGTTACTTTTGGTGACAGACAAAAAATATTTGTGACCATTGATCATTCCAATGACGCTATATTCCTGTTAATATATTTTTTTTCAAAAGATAACGATTTAAGGCCATTATTATGAAGTATTTTTTATAATATGTCCAAGGCCATAGTGGCTATAATCAGTCAATTTTTTAAGAAGTAATTAGTGTGTATAATTTCCCTCAAGTAATGACTAGTCGAATAGAGTTTTCCTATGAGTCAACACATGATTCATATCTATTAATTTTATTATCTAGAAAATTCCCTTTATATAAAGTTACACTAGTTTGTGCAGGAAATATATTATTTAATACATAATCAAGCTATGACAATTATATTAATGAGAAAGACCTAACACTCCTAAAAAATCTAGGCACACCTTAAATTAATGCTTTGTCACACACTAACATTTCTTAGCACCTCACATGTCTTGAAACATCTTTGTACCTAGAACATCTTGCCATGACACTGACACCCGAGCACATGGTGGCATGTGCTAGCACAACATGGAACTCTCCTAACATGTGTTGGCATGCATGTAGTCCCTAGCATGGCCTGGAACACCTTGGTTGAATGCATTGACATACATTAACACTTGGCACACAATGCCACTTGGCATGTATTGGGACCTATTATTAGTGTGACTAGCATGCCCCTTTTGAAAAAGATAAAGTCTTGAATTATTAACCCTCTTATGTGTTCATTTCCTTGCATTTTAACTTGGTTCTTCCTTTTTTTTCCTCGACACTTCTTGACACATATTGACATACCCTGGCACCTTGCACATCCTCAGCACCTGGCATGTATTGCCATATCTTGGCACTATTTGGCACATATAAATAGCACACCCTAGAACTCCCTAGCACACTTTGGCACTCCTTGACATGCCTTGATATTCCCTATCATGCCTTACCAATTCTTAGCATACCTTGTCACTCCCTCCTTGGCATGACAGCTAGCACTCATTAACACTAGTCCCTGGCACACATTCCCCATATTCATTAACTTCCATGAATTTTGATCTAGTTCTCCCTTAATGTTTTGTTCTAGTACTTCTTAACAATCATCGACATGAATTAGCACTCTCTAGCACACCTTAGCACTCTTCAACATTCCATTCCACTTAATAAAATGAAAAACACTCCCTGACACATATTGGTGCTTGGAAAGTCTTAGCATGTATGGAACATGTTGAGATGCCTTGTTATGATTTGGCATGGTTTAATATTAAATTTATCTGAGATCAATTTTTCAAAAGTAGATGAGAAGCAACAAAGGAAGACTTGGCACTTAGAATGCACTAAGGCTTTGCACTTGGCACCTATTTTTGCCTAATGTTTGTGTTCATAGCATTCCCCTCTTGGAAAAGTTAAATTATTAACCTTCTTATGTGCTCATTTTCTTGTAGTTTAACTTGTTTCTCCCTTTTGTTTCCTTGACACTCCTTGGCACCCATTAAAAAACCCTTGCACATCTTGGCTTGCCTTACCACTTGGCACATCTTATCATGTTTGACATTCCTTCGCACTATCTGACACATCTTAGCATTCCCTAGCATGCCTTGGAACTCATGTATTTACAACTAGCTGTTGGCTCGAGGGGTCCTGATCCAGGTTCGGTGTGCAAGGTTTTCCAAAAAACCCCTATACTACTGGCCCTTTTGGCAGTGACCTGCGCCAGTGACCTGCTTGTGCAGGTCAAAGTCTCACCCGAAGTAGTATGGGTGGGTGCTAGAACCAGGTTTCTGCACCCTTGAGAAACGATGGGTAAAGCAATCAGAGCTACGCTAGGTCCTGTAATTGTCGATTACCTTGTTCTGTGTAGGGTTAATTAAGTCTCTATTCGCATCCATGTGCACTATATCTATAGTTATATGCTTGTTATAACATCAACACAGTAGTACATAAATATAACATAACAGACCTAGATCCAAGAATGAAGTATACAAATCTTTCGCAGCTTAAGGACAGAAAATTCACAATATAGCAATTATCAGTGATTCACATATTAATACTCACAGATTCAGTGCTCTAACAATCTTTCGCATTCATTCATTCATCAATTCTTCCTTACAATTCCCTTCCCAACTTGTGCACACAGTAGCAGGGTCTGCACATAGCTAGAATTGGATCTTTGCGCACACAACCAGCAGGAGTTCGTTCCCCAAAACCCAAACAGATAGCTTAAATCACAATTCGCATCAATATCTCATCATTTCTTAGCCTTTACAATACAAAATGAATCTTTATTGATAACAATCTAGCCTCGACTTTCATATGGTCCGCAACCCATGGTTTTCGGACCCCTAGTTTACCCTTTGACCCATTACAATGCATTCGGGGCTTTGACCCACCCCAAAACCCCTGCGCTAGACTAAATTTAATAAAAAATATTCAAAATGGACCAGTTTCACAGCTTGTTAGGAGACCCCGTTCCGATAGTCCCCCAACACAATCTTGTGACTTGTCCCGAGTCACTGCAGTTGTGCAGCTTCGATTTGCGAATGCAAGGTAGGCAGAGTGTGGAGGAGTGGTGGGAGAATTTCCTTACTCTGGGCCGCAGCTCGTTTCACAATGTTGACTAGTGTCAGGGAGGTAGGGCCATCTGGATCCGCGATTACTCGCTCTAACATCCAGTGGAGGCACTTAATAGTAGACTGAGCATCTTTGGCGAGCTGGAGTGTGATGTCGGCCCATGGTTTTAACTTTTTTCGAATGACAAGCTTGTTGTGGTGAAGGTTCTCAATCTTGTCCAAGATGGTGAGACGCTACAAGGAGACGGTGGAGGGTGAGGAGGCTTTGACTTGGTCCAAAGCAGCTTCTTCCTGCTATGATTCTGTCTAGATATGCTGAAGCGTGGAATGGTGCTGCACTGCCATCCATAGTTTTGTAGTTGTTTTGACCAATTTTGTGCCCTGCATCAGCTACTCCTAGATAGTACACATTGTGTCTATGACCACTGCAATCTTCTGGTCCCGTACTTCCGGAGGTATGCCATATTGTTATTGCGTGGCCCGGTCACAGTGGAGAACTTTGTGCAACACTCTGGTGTACAATCCTTGTAGCTCTATGTGAGATAGTTGTGCTAAATCTATTTAGATGTCCCCAGTAGCTAGATCATGGGTGTTGACTAGGGCAATGCAAGGGATGCTACAATTATAAAAAATTTCATTGCTCGATTGCTTCTACAAGACACTTAAAGTAGGCTGCTTGTTTACATGAGACAATACCGCTAACCGGACTATCCTACCCCCTTTTAAGCATTTTCCATTGGATGATAGAGAGATGTATTTGATGCAGGGCGGGTTTCCAAAGGAACGGTAAAAATCTCTCGTAACTCGACCTGCCAATGGCTCAGGAGACACTTCTCTCAATGGTAACTTCTTATTTTTACTAGAGGGTACAGTTCCAATAGCTAGTTGTCCCGTCCCTAGTGATTTAGGTGTATTCATCATGCTAAGGTTACCAATTTGTGACAGCTGCCTATCTTCCCCCAACACAGGCTTTCTTCCTAAGTAGCTCTTGGCCCAAGACCAATATATTTTTATCATTTTCTCTACTAAGGCTTTAAGGGGGGCTGACATCGGAACCAATTTCCTGACCCCTGGCTGCGTCACCATCGTAGAGGTGGCTTGATGCATGGGACCACTATCTGTAGAACCTACAGGTGCCATAGCGAACCTGTTGCTCACTCGTGGGCCGACCTGTCCTTCTCCTGAGGTGGGTTTTTCATAGTTGCTCGACCTACCCCTACTCCAATCCTTTCCTCTGGGACCATAAAGAGGGAGTCTTTTGTGATACGAAGACAACGCAACGTAGAGGCTTCTCCTAACCGAGTCTGCCAAGCTTCTAGATCCTTACTGGGATCCTCAATATCTTCCTCGTAGCCTGGTATAGTGTCCTGGGTTAGGCTATCCCTATCTCACGCTGTCACTTTATAGATATAATCCCCATCCCCCTCCTTAGGTCCTTCATAAAATTTTCCTTCTACTGGGTCTAGTGGTACAACGACCTATGTGCCCTTGTTTTCAAATATCATGGTGCGATTTTTGAGAATGATGTTGCCCCCCATGTCTATAGCCCAGTCCAGCCCAAGGAGCATAGGATAGGGATCTGCATCTTCCATAATTTATATCACTTCAAAGTCAGCTAGGATCCTTACCCCTATGATATCAACAACGACGCTGGTGATCCTACCTAGAGGAATGATTTTTTGTTGATTTTCCATTTGAAGTTGGATGGTGAGTCGCTCTAGCTCAGGTTCCCCCATGTGTTTCCAAGTGCGCTTAGGTAGTATATTAGCGTCAGATCCGAGGGCTAAGATAACCCGATCCATTTCATAGTTGTTGTTTCAGACTATCAGCCGCATTTCCCTGCCAGTGCATCCCTGATGTTTATGTAACTTATGCACATCCTTAATGTCGGTTGACATGGCAGTGCATGTTGCACAACTTTCTAGTAAAGCCTCCAGATTGCATACTGCCTGGGGGTTGCGTAGCAGTCTCATACATGCTTGTAAGAAAGGTTAACATCCTCAATTTCTTCCATAGTTACCAAGTGTGTAGATGGCGGAATTTTAGTCTCAAGGAAGTCCTCTCAAGCATCCATAAACATTTCCCTTGCTTTGCCTAGGTCCAGTCCTTCTTGGTTGCTAAATTCACTGCGGATTAGCGTGTCAGTTTCGTCTTTCTCCTTAGCCCCCCTAGTCACCAATCCACTGCATGTTACCACATTTACCTTGGTATCCCTTCCCCTCAGCTCGGTGTAGACCCTTCGCACCTTCTGCGTAGATGGGGGCTACTTTTCCTATATCTTTGTTTTTAAGACTGGGAAATCTTCCAGCGTGTGGCCCCACTACCTATAGTACCTATAGGACTGTCATAAAGGGTTTAGGCAATCCTTCGCCAAATTCCCCGTGCCCCCACAGTTATAGCAGAGGAACTGGCCTCAACCCCGACCTGCGCTTCCACGTTGGATCTTGTCCGTTCTTCCAAGGGGGGATTCATCCCTGCCCAAGGGGGTTCATGGTGAGGTAGGGTCTTTTCCCCTGTCCATTACTTCATTAGGGATTTGGCAGTCCTGCTTAACATGGCCAATTGATTGGAAAAACTAGAATCAACGTCACTTTGGTTCAGAAACAGGGGTGCCATGACAGGGCCATCGGTTTATATTATGCAACCTAGCTGAGCAGCTCTCTTCGTGCTAGAGCGTAGGTCCCCTAGAGCCCTATTGTCTCAGACTATGCACTCCTGGTCCTTGGTGGCCTATTGTGTGACCTAGTTCCGTGCCAGCCCCTCTTACTTTTTCCTATTGTAGATTCTAAATTTCCTGGTGCATAGCCTCAAGTTGCACCTCCATCTGTTTTACTTATACCGCATCATCCTTTAGAGGCATAGCTTCTAATTTTATAGCAGCTCCCAAGGCCTCATCCTATGAGTCAAAAGTCTGGTGACCCATAGGTACACGTAGGTGAGGGAGTAGCTTGGCAATGAACCATTTCGTAAGTTGTCTGTCATCGTACCGAAATACTCCTTTCCTGATATATTTTTTTAGGCATTGATCTGCTTCCCATACAGACTTAGTTTCCCCCTGCTTGAAATATTTTAATTCTGCTATAACCTGAGAGTAGGACTTAGGGTTCTGAAATTGCTATTCTAAGGTGTCATTAATGTTCTAGATAGTTGTGCCCTTATTTTCCAATACATATCCCATATACCATTCCAAATCTCTTCCTTCAAAGGCTAGCGATAGCTACACTTTTTTCACAGTGTCGCCCAACACACCCTATGCAACCCATACCAACTCTGTCATAAACCAAAACCACTCCATGTCTTCATCAGCTGTGCCCTTGAAGGTAGGTAGCTTTAAGTGCACTGCCATGGTTTCCTAAGGGTCCTTTGTAGGTGCCCTTATCCAGTATTCGCTTGTTAGTACCCGATCCCTTTCTCACACTCCTTCGGGTCCCGGCAATGGAACCTTTTTTTGGCTCGAGGGGTCCTAACCCAGGTTCGGTGTGCAAGTTTTTCCAACAAACCCCTATACTACGGGCCCTTTCAGCAGTGACCTACTTGTGCAGGTCAAAGTCTCACCTGAAGTAGTATGGATGGGTGTTGGAACCAGGTTTTCGCACCCTAAGAAAGGATGGGTAAAGAAATTAGAGCTACGCTAGGTCTTGTAATCCCCAATTACCTTGTTCTGTGCAGGGTTAATTAAGTCTCTATTTTCATCCACGTGCACTAGATCTATAGTTATATGCTTGTTATAACATCAAAACAACAATACATAAATAGAACATAACAGATCTAGATCCAAGAACGTAGTATACAGATCTTTTGCAGCTTAAGGATAGAAAATGCACAATACAACAATTATCAGTAATTCACATAACAGTACTCAGAGATTCAGTTCTCTAAAAATCTTTCACATTCATTCATTCATCAATTCTTCCTTACAATTCCCTTCCCAACCTGCGCACACAGCAGCAGGGTCCGCACACAGCTGGACTTGGATCTCCGCGCACACAGCCAGCAGGAGTTTGTTCCCCAAAACCCAAACAGATAGCTTAAATCACAATTTGCATCAATATCTCATCATTTCTTATCCTTTGCAATACAAAATGCATCTCTATTTATAAAAATCTAGCCTCGACTTTCCTATGGTCCGTAACCCATGGTTTTCAGACCCCTAGTTTACCCTTTGACCCATTACAATGCATTCGGGGCTTTGACCCACCCCAAAACCCCTATGCTAGACTAAATATAGTTAAAAATATTCAAAATGGACTAGTTTCGTAGCTTTTTAGGATACCCCATTCCAACACTAGCCTTTAAATTGTTTAACGACTTGGGAACCCAATCAAGTCCTTGGCTACTGCAGTTCATGTGAAAACATTGGTCTGCTTCAACCGCAATAGTTAGACCAGTTGCACCTACTACAAGTAGATTGTGCCTTGTTCAACTAAGAACTGCCTATAACTCAACTTATGCCACTCATGTCCAAGCTCAACTTGTCCCACTTAAGTATTTGCCAAGACAAGGATCACATGATATAGCCATGGCCATAAAACAACTAAGAAACATAGATTACATAGAAAATATTTCAAATGTATGTTCAGTTGATATAAACAGTAGAAAATTAACTAAGAGTTTTCAAGAACCAAAGGATTCACAAGGCACACAAGATATAAACTAACACAAGTCGAGTGACTAAAAACTTATACACAACAATGTACAATATGCAATTATCTAGAATATTTTAAAACATGAGCATGTATCCAAAGTGTGCCACATCTGATATAAAAAAAATAACTAAAGGCAAAACAAGGGTTTTCCTAGCACAAAGTGATCTCCCTTTGTCTAAAACTGCTATGTCGATCCCCTTATAATAATCGTAGGCTTGCCTCCTATAAATCCTATTCTAAACTTATCCTAACATGCATCGTCCCTACCACACTTGAATTCACTAACACTCCTTGGCTTACTCTCTTATTTGTTTCTTTCCATGCATTTTGACCTAGTTATCCCTTGATATGCCTGACACTCCCTAACACTCTAGTTCAGCATGCATTGACATTTTATGACATATGTTAGCATGTCTTTTCATTCCTTTGCATGCCCTAACCCTCCCTAGCTATCATGCCCTCACAACTACCCTTACTTAATTTTCAACTTGGTAACTGAACCAAGCCCTCGCTTGACTACAAGAGCTTGACCAAGTTATAGTTACTACAACTAGACTATGTTGTTGAATTGTGTAGTTTGGGAGGTACTCCAAAAGCCGAGCTGTGAGATGACCTTGTGTGGGTTTGGTCACAAAAGGCTTTGTGGGAATAGAATCCAAGCAAAGGGATTTTGGAACCAAGATGAGATTTAAAATCTAAAAGAAAATTAAAAAGGAAAATTAATAGTTCCTAAGGTCTAAGTGGATAAAACCCGTAAGTTCTAGAGGGTTCCTAAGAGGTCTAGGAAAAACTATTTAAGGAGTCCTTAGGATGAAAGGAAATAACATAAAGTGAGAAGGAGCTCATTTGATCAAGGGGGAAAAGAGAGATGTAGAACTAAAAAGGCCATGATCATTATCATGTCTAGAATTCATTAATATGCCTCAGTATGATTTGGCATGGTTTAATATTAAATTTATTCGAGATCAATTATTGGAAAGTAGAAGAGAAGTAATAGAGGATGATTTGGCACTTAGAATACACTAACACTTGCCACTTGCAACTTATTTTTACCTAGTGTTGGTGTGCATAGCATGCTCCTTTTGGAAAATTTAAATTGATGACTTATTAACCCTATGATGTGTTCATTTCCTTGTAGTTTAACTTGTTTCTCCTTTTTTTGCCTTGATATTCCCTGGCATGTATTGTCACACCATTTTACACCTTGGCATGCCTTAGAATTTGACACATATTAGCATATTTGACATGCCTTTTAACTATCTGGTGCATGTTAGCATTCCCTAACATGCCTTAGCAGTCATGCCCTCACAACTAGCCTTACATTTTTTCACAACTTGGGAACCCAATCAAGTCCTTAGCTACTCCAGTTCATGTGACATTGGTCTGCTTCAGCCCTAAAAACTTGATTAATTTCACCTACTACAAGTAGATTGTGCCTTGTTCACCTATGAACTTCCTATACCTCCTCTTAGGCCACTCATGTCCAAGCTAAACTTTTCCCACTTAATAACTTACCAAGACAAGGATCACATCTAGCCATGGCCATAAAACAACTAAGAAACATAGCTTACATAGGCAATATTTCACATGTATGTCCAGTTCATATAAGTAATAGATCATTAAATGAGATTTTGCAAGAACCAAAAGATACACAAGGCACACAAGATATAAGTCGACACAAGCCGAGTTCCCCAAAACCTATACACAACAATGTGCAATATGCAATTGTCTAAAATATTTTAAAACATGATCATTCAGCCAAAGTGTGCCACATGTCATATAAAAATAATAGATAAAGGAAAAATAGTTTTGTGCCCAGCACAAAGTCTCCCTTTGTTTAAAACTGCTTTTTCGAGCCCCTTATCGCAATTGTAGGCTAGCCTCTTGTAAATCTTGTTATGAACTTTTTCTAACACACTTCATCCTTGGCATACTTGAATTCACTAACACTCCCTGGCACACACTCTTATTTATTTATTTCCATGCATTTTGACCTATTTCTCCCTTGTGATGCTTCGAAACTCCTTAACACTCCTCAACATGCATTGACATTGTCCAGCATATGTTAGCACACCTTTTCATTCCTTGACATGCCCTAACCCTTCCTAGTTATCATGCCGTCACAACTACCCTTACTTAATTTTCAACTGGGGAACCCAACAAAGTCCTCGCTTGACTATTGGAGCTTGACCAAGTTACAATTACTTTAACTAGACTATGTTGTTGAATTGTGTAGCTTGGGAGGTACTCCACAAACCTAGTGAGATGGGTTTGTGTGATTTTGGCCACAAAAGGTTTTGTGGGAAAAAAACCCAAGTGAAGGGGCTTTGGACCCAAGATGAGGTTTAAAATCTAAAATAAAATTAAACAGAAAAAATAATATTTCCTAAGGTCTAAGTAGATAAAGTTCGTAAGTTCTAGAGCATTCTTAAGAGGCATATCAAGGAAAAGCTATTTAAGGAGGCCTTAGTATGAAGGGAAGAAAATTAAGTGAGAAGGAGCTGATTTGATCAAGGAGGCCAGGAGAGATATATTCTTGAAGTAGGTCAAGTTAGAGGGTTGAGTAAGCATTGCTAAATGGAGGCCATGATCATCCAAAAAGAGTAAGATCATCATTTGAGGGTTCACAAGAGTGTCACATACCTTAATGGGTTTGAGATAGGAAGTAGGATGGCATATTATTGGTTCTCTTAGGGTAGATCAAGCTCAAGAGAGGTGACTCATTAGAATTTGGGCATGTGATTTCAATGTTGTTTATGTGTGAAGTCCACATCAAATTTTGAAATAATAGAGAGGGTTGAGACCCTACCTTGTGGTGGTTACTAGTTTTCAAGGTTTGTGATAAATACCAACACAAATGGAGGAGGGTTTGCACTAAAATTTAGGGCCAGAATAGAAGTAGTCATAGGTGTAATATTGATTGAGGTAATCACAGTTTGAGGGTCATATATATCTAAATTTCAGTTCAAGATTAAATCAAAGAAATGAATAGAATCTATGGATCCATTTGAGCTAGACCGAGTCTCTTATGGAGGAAAGAGTTGTCATTTTTTCTATGGGTCGGTATGGTTTGTTCTAAAAAAATTAGAATAGATGTATAATTCCCTATTTAGGGAGGCTTCCTTGCATGTTCAATCCATAAGGTAAGCCATTAAGGATGTGATAAATATGCATAGAAGAAGAGGGGTTGTGACCCTTAGAGAGAGTTTTATCTCTGCAATATACACCACAAATTTGGAAGATGGTTTGCAGAAGTATGTGCGGAGATAGAAAATCCAAAGGAAGGTGGATTCTGAGTAGAAGATGGACCAGAAGAAATGTGCCATATGAGGAATGGATTGACATGAAGAGTAGTTTATTTTCTTGGAATTTCCATAGAGTTTTGGATAGAGATATGAAGCAGCCTATAAATAGTTAGTCAATGGACTATTGATGGATGATTTTTTACCCTAGTTCAGTCATATACAAATTGTTAGAAGGATGATAAGATAAGTAGTTCAGATTTGTTCATATATTGGACAAAAAATAAATTGATACACAAGAATAGTGATTTTGAGAGGCTCAAATCACTATTAGGTGGCATATTTGAAGAGCCCTAGATGAGGGCAGTGTTATGGGCATTAGATCAGTAAAATAATTTACTGTGGTTGGGAAAATTGATGGCAGTCCAAGTACAATTGGAGGGTTGTTAGGTGAATATCAAATAAGGGCTCTAAGTTATGTACTTGTGAAGGAAAACAAGATTAGTATAAGGGTAGGTGTATTGGGCCTAAGGATGTGCAGAATTTGAAGGACTGAAGTAGCAGTCAAGTGGGCTAGCCAACTAGCCCTAGTTCACGGTATTGTAGAGGATTGCATCAATGAGAAGAAGGGAAACCTCAATATCCCTAGACTTTTCATATTGGAGCAGTAGTATGGAAAAAGTGGGCAGACCAAAGAGTTGTTCACAATGGAGTTGTGAACAACTGATTGAAAACATTAACTATGGCAGACCTTAAAGGAAAAAAGTGGTAGATAGAGGGAAATTTTTTTTGAGTGGAGTTCAGTAACATAAAGGAGTTGAGTTCATTGATAGAGGTAGATTGAGGGGTTTCATAATGGGAGGAAAGAGGACTTTCCAGATGTGTTCAAGACATGTGCATTGAAAGGGCTATGTGTGGCGGCCACCATAAAAAATTGGGTGATGTGTTGTCTTGTTCAAAGTAGATTGGTTTTCAAAGGACTAACACCAAGCCCTTAGAGTTGTATTCTTTGTATCAGTGTGATTGTAAAGTCCATCATACCTGGTACAAGAGCTCTAGCCTATTATATTATATTTTTTAATTTAACGAATAAAGGTTTGAAAAAGTTAAAAATTTTCATGTGCACTAATTGATTCCCTTATGTGTGTAGATTTCATTGTGGAAAGTAGATGTGTTGTGGCACTTGAGTGTGTTTGCATCAAATATTCTAAGACCGAACCCAAATTCTCATGTGTCATGGAAATTCAACATATTCCTTGTTCACCTAAGAAATACATGTAACTCATCTTAGACTACTCATGTCCAATCTCAATTGATCCCACTTAACAAGTTACCAAAAAAATGCTCATCACATACAACTGTGGCCGTAAATAAACTAAGCAACATAGTTTACATATTGCCATGTCATAACACCTGACATGTCTTAAATGCCTCATAATTATGTGGCATGTGTTAGCATCCCCTACATTCCTTGACATGATTTTACACTCCCTAACACACCGTAGCAGTTCCTGACACAACTTGGTAGTTTAACATACCTTGGAATTGCCTAGCATATAACCTTGCCACTCCCTAGGACTCCCTAACACTTCCTAGCATGTGTTGGCACATCCTGGCACCTAGAAAATGTTGGTCACATGCCACTCTGGCACACTAGAATGACTTAACACTGCCTAGCATACCATGTCACTCCCTCCTTATCATACCTGGAACTCGCTGACACTCCCTGTCACACACTCTTATTCATTTGTTTCCATGCATTTTTACATAGTGATCCCTTGTGTTTCCCTAGAAGTCGCTAACACTCAACACACATTGGCACTTGGCACATCTTGGTATGCTTCCCTAGATCTTTAGCATGCATTGGAAATATCTAGCATATATTTTCAGTCACTCCTTAACAAACATGGAACTCCATAGCATGCCCTATAATTCACTGGCACATATTGGCTCTTGGCACTTAGCACTTGAAAATTCTTGGCATGTGTTTGGACGCCCTGGAATTCCTTGGCATGGTTTAAGGTAATATTTATTTGAGATCAATTATTCAAAATTAAGAGAGAAGTAATAGAGAATGATTTTCCACTTAAGACATGCTAAAATTTGGCCCTTGGTATGTATTGGCACTAGTTTTGGTATGCCAAGCATTCCCCTCTTGAAAAGGTAAGGTCTTGAACTATTAACCCCCATATGTGCTCATTTATTTTCATTTTAACTTGGTGTTCCCCTTTGTCTCCTGACACTCCTTGACACGCGTTCGCATACACTAACACCTGGCACATCTCATCATGCCTTAACACATGGCATGTCTTGGCATGCCTAGCATGCTTTGGCACTATCTGGGATATATTAGCACACCCTGAAACTTCTTGAAATGCCATAGCATTCCCTCGTATGCCTTGTCACTCCCCCTTTTCCACGCCTAACACTTGTTGACACCCCCAACACACCCTCTTATTCATTCATTTCCATTATTTTTCACTTGATGATTTATGTTTTATGGGGTGCGTGTCTAGAAAGAGTTCCTTTAAGAGAATAAAAAAATGAACGCACCATTACGACATAAGTAATTGCGAGATTCTACTCGAATGGCATTAGGAAACAACACAATAGATTTCAAGAATGAAATTTTTATTGTTTTTTGTTATGGTGTGAGAATGGTAAGAAGTGAGTGGCCAATATGGTGTGTGAATGCTTAGAATACATTTTCACTCCCTCCTTGGCATGAAAACTATCACTCATTGCCACTCCCTGACACACCCTCATATTCATTCACTTCCATGTATTTTGACCTAGTTCTCCCTTGTGTTCTTCTAGTAGTCCCTGACACTCCTCAACATGCATTGGCACTCCCTACTTAGCACTTTTTGACATGCCCTGCCACTTCATAACATGCATAAAACTTCTTGAAACACATTGGCACTTGGCACTTGTTAGCTCTTGGAAAATACTAGCATGTCTGACATGCATTCATGAGATGACTTGATATTCTTTGGCATGGTTTAATATTAAAGTTATTTGAGATCAATTATTGGAAATTATATGAGAAGCAATAGATGAATATTTGTCATGTAGAATGCACTAACACTTGGCACTTGGCACCTATTTTCACCTAGTGTTGGTGTTCCTGGCATGTCCCCCATGGAAAAGGTAAATTGATTACTGATTAACCCTCTTATGTGCTCATCCCTTTGTAGTTCAACTTGTTTCTTTGTTTCCCAAGCACGACTTGGAACTCATTCCCTCACAACTAGCCTTACTTGGGAAGCTTACATTCCCTGTAACACCTTGGCACTCCCTAGTTGTCACACCCTCATAGATAGCCTTACTTTTTTTGCAACTTGGGAACCCAACCAAGTAATTAGAAAAACAATGTTATGCCGAACCCAAAGTCTCCCTTTATTCGAAATTACTTTGTCCACAACTTATCACAAACATAGACTTCCCTCTTACAATTCTTATTCTGAAATTCTCCTAAAACACTTCATCCTTGGGACACCTAGAATTCACTAACACTCCTTGGCACACACTCTTATTCATTCATTACCAAGAATTTTGACCTAATTCTCCATCGTGTTACCCTATAACTCCCTAACACTCCTCAACATGCATTGACATTGTATGCCATGTGTTAGCACACCTTTTCATTCCTTGGCATGCCTTGGCACTCCTTAGCTATCTTGCCTTCACAACTACCCTTACATTTTTTTAGACATGGGAATCCAACCAAGTCCTTCCTTGACTATAAGAGTTTGACGAAGTTGCAATTACTAAAACTATACTATGCCTTGTTCACCTAAGAGCTTTTTATGGAACTCCCTAACACTCCTTGGAACACATTGGCACACCTTGATACCTGACACATCTCGGCTTCTCGCGTTTACACTCTAGCATTCCTTGGAAATACCTAGCATACCTTGTCACATCTAGAAGCAAGCAATAATCATGCCAACACAGTTGCAAACAAAACCTTATAACTTGGATTATACCCCCCCCCCCACCCAATCGCAGGACACAAGGCATCATGGGAAATACTATAGCAAAACGTGCCTCATCTGAAAGGAGATTTCAACGTGTGGAAAAAGATAACCTATTCGTGTTTCCAGAACCCACTGTGACAATTGCAACACTGCTTACATTAAGCTTAAATATTTTGATTTGTATTCAGGCCTGAAAAGCTGGTGTGTGATCGTAAAGTCATTTTTCGCGGCTTGCATTCTCTAATGCATTGGTCACATACACAACTAAAGAGGATGTATGGTCGCACCATTTGCACCGCTCACTGGCTTACACCAAATATTATTGTACGACTTGGCAACTTGGGTGGGAGTGCAGCTCTCTGGAAGTTAGAGAGTCACAACATGGATTAGTTGCACTTATGAACTTGTCCCTAGAGATCAAAGACACAACTTCCCGACCTATGCAATAACCACAAGTGGGATATGCAGTCATTCACACTTCTAAAGGGTAGCATGGATCACACGAAGCTCTAGACAACATTGCTACAGGACTGCTCGAAGATATTTTCTCATAGTTGCAACTTATGTGTTTAGAATCTCTAGCATATGAATGAGCTGAATTATAATTTACACTGTAAGGAATGGCTAGCATACCAATCTTGGTCTTGACGTAGTAGCAACAGGAATAAGGTGATTCCCCGTGCCACTGTATTTCAATGTTGCCCATGGAAACTATCAAAGGGACTGCTTAAATGGTGCCATCCAACGCTGAATATTGGTAATTTTGAGATATGGTCGCTACTTCTCCTACCTCATATTCCCCGACTAGTTGAAGATAACTAAGATCTATATAACTAAAGGCCATGTGAACTAGAGGGAAAATCCTCATGGTTAAAGTATCATCCCAAGTTTTCAATGTGTTATCGTTTTTGTAAATGAGTGTCTTATCAATAACCTTCACGTGCCTGGCGTTACACATAGACTCAATATATTTTGATAATTTTCTTCCACTGCTGCTACTTTTGGACCCAAATCACCAAAGGAATGCAACTTGCTAGGATTTTTAACAGTGAACAGTCAATCCTTGTAGATACCTCAACATTCTGATCATTATAAGCATCCCAAAAGACTTGTGTTTCACCTAGGTAGAAGTTAGTGCTAACACCTATACAATCCTTTTGGAGCCTTAGCATTGTATTTTAGAATTTATATTCCAATGATAACAAGTGCAAACTCTTGATGCCCTTCCAACTTGTAGGTATTGTACCAATTAAATGATTGTGGCCCAAGTTAAGATATAATAATATACTCGAATTTTCAAATGAAGCTAGAATAGTTCCTATGAGGTAGTTAGATGAGAGAGACAATACCGAAAGGTTTTTCATTAACCCAATCTCAGGAGGGATTTGTCCTTCCAATAAATTCTCTGGAAAATGTACAATCAAATAATAAATATGCTTGCATTACCAGGTGCAATGTAACTTATGGAACACGTTTAACACTCCCTTAGCACTATGTGGCATGTGCTAGCATCCCCTACAATTATTGGCATGTTTTTCACTCCCTAATACACCCTAGCACTCCCTGACATTCCCTAGCACTCTAGCATGCCTTGGCACTGCATAACATAGGGCCACTAGAAAGATTAGAACCATAGGGCCACTAGAAAGATTGTGTAAGATATAGCCTAACATAATCAATGCCTTGCTAGAAATCTATGGAGAGGGATCAAAATAAATTATATTTGTAAGTCCACCAAAAAATATTTACTAGAGAGTGACACCACAACGTTGAATGCCACACATGGAGTCTTTTGAGCTAGGCATTTTATTTTTCTAAATTTTTTTTTGGAGTGTCACTGAATTAGTGGAATTATCAAATTCATGACGTTGTAAATTATGAGGAACTTTGTCACTTTTCTTATAGAGGCTAAGGTTTGCAAGGAGAATATAGGGTCTGTAGTGTCTCAGGGGAAAAGAAGCATCAATTTTTAGCTCTTTGATATATGAAAGAGTATGTATTATATGAGTAGTTTATATGGATTATATGACATTGAATCCACCTTGAGATGGAGGTTGTTATGTGTTAGAGAAATTAAGGAGATGATAGTTGAAAATTTTCACTTATCATGACATTTATTTTTAAACAAGAATGGGTATATTTTTTAGTTATGGAAATAGGTTGGGCCGCAGCCTAATCAACCCTTGATACATATTCTTTTTTCCCAAAATTCCCTTTGAGATGGGTTATTCTCTTTCATAGCTAATTCTTAAGGTATCGGAAACCAAATTGGGACATCGTTGTTTTTTAAGAGATCTCCTTGGAACAAGAGGCAACCTGCATTTTCTTTTGCATCAGCTTCCTTGTTTAAATTTTGGAGGATATGGAAGAAGGAGTTGGAAGTGTATTTTTGTAACTCTTTTCTGAGTCTCTGAAGAGTCTTGTTGAGGGTTGAGTTATTGAACTAATCTCCTATGTTCATGATCTTGATCAGGATTTCTGAGTCTCTGAAAACTTGTATGTCCTCTTCTTCGTGCTCTTACACGATCTGGCAGGCTTTGAGCAGTGCTAATATTTCTGCTTGATTATTGGAGTTATTCCCAAGGCTCCAACTGAAACTGATTCTTCTTTTCCTAATCTGGGGATATATGACCCCCCAAGCTCCAGAGATACCTAGGTTCCCCTTAGAAGAACCATAAAAAAATATTGTGGCTTTGTCACAAGACTTCCACCAATATTTAAATTCAGCCTCAGGAATTCATAACCTCCACTCTGGATTATGACCAGGGCAAGAGGATGACTTATAACTGAGCGCAAGCTTCAGAGGCACACCAATCTAGCTTATCACATCAAAGGAGAGATTGTTGTATTTCTTGTGGGGGAGGTTCGCCAAGGACTCAATTAGCAAGGCTTTCACCTTGGTAGCCACTACCATGGGGGAGAAGGATATGTTGTTAAATATGGCATCATCCCTGGCAGCCAAATTTTCCAACAAACATATTTAGGAATTCCAAACCATATAATATTCCACAAGGACTTGTTGCGAATTTCATGTGGTGATTACTCCTTCCACAAAGTGAAAGGGTTTGAAATCAAGCCCAGCAAAGGAGGTTGGACATTAAACCCATGAAGCACATTCATGCAAACATTATTTGTAAAATCGCAATCTAGGAACAAATTTTCCATTGATTCCAGCGCTGCGCAGCAAAGTGGGCATCTGTGAGGGCCGAATATACCTCTTTTGATCAAATTTTTTCTTGTAAAAACACACTTGTGGATGAGGAGCCATGTGAAAAAATTTACCTTTCGAAGACCGCCGAGATCCTAGACTTGTTTCCACAGAGATGGGGAGTGGAGAGGAATGTTTTTTTGGAGGGAAAAAAACCCAAGCGTAGCAGAGTACTGACCGGTATTTCCCCAACCCCATTTGTCCTGAGAGCACCGATGGATTGGAGCAAGGTCAACAAGCAATGCTAAAAATATATATAGCTGAGGGAGGAGCCTTTATGGGGGGTGCGGTATATTCCAGGCAAGCCAGTGTCCGCCATCATCCCAGGACGAAATTCCAGCCAGAGTGCTAAACCCACGATTAATGAGCCACTCGAGAAGATCAACGATTTCTTGAGCTGAGTTCAAAGAAGGGTGACCCATGATATTGTCATCACAAAGCCAGATGTTTTTCCCACTGCCCGAGATTTTGAAGAGGTTGTCTTTGAAGAACTCCCAACTACGGCTACAGAGCTTCCAAAGTGTGGTACCCTTCCAAGTTGTTCCTTCATCCATATTAGATAAGGAGAGACCATGCATATATTTTTTGATAAGGACTTGACTTACTGAATGCTGGGGGTTCAAGAATATTTTCCAAAACATCTTCCCTCCCAAGGCCATATTGGCCAATCTGATATCTCTTACTTGTAGGCCCCCATCTGAAAGAGCTCTTTTCACTATGTCCCAGCTAACCAAATGGAATTTTTTCTAGTTTCCCTTACCTCCTTGCCATAGAAAGTTTCTTAGGAGCTTTGAGAGTTGATCAGTAATTGATTTAGGGGCCAAAAGAAATGTAGCCTGATATAAGGGGAGTGAGGAGAGGACATATTTCACCAGTATAAGCCTTCCAGTTGTGGTAAGCCACTTCCAACCCCGAAATTTCATTTTTCTCTTGATTTTGATAAGGATCTCAGCCCAATGAAGGGCCTTGTTAATACCTCAAGTCAAAGGCAGGCTCAGGTATTTGATTTTATCCCAGCTAGCAGAACACACATAGCCAAGAATTTGGGAATCTGATTCATGGTTTGCTGTTCAATCTCCCAACTGTAAACTGCACTTTTTCTCCTATTGAATAGGGCTCCAAAGACTCTGCAGAAGGTGTGGATAACCTCTTTAAAATCCCTTGCAATTTTAATGGAAGCCCCCCCTAGGAGTAGGGAGTCATCTGCAAACAATACATGGTTGATTGGCTCAGTGCCTCTCGTAGCCTTGATTCCATGTGGAGAGCCTTTAATCTTCTTTGTTGACAGTTTCCAGCTAAGGGAGTCAACCATCAAGATATACAGGAGGGGGGATAGAGGGAAACCTTGTCTGATGCCTCGCGAAGCCTTAAAGTAACCGGCTGGCATGCCGTTTACCAATGGGGCAATCCATGACTCTCCAATACAAGCACTAATTAGCGTAACGAAAGCAGAGCTGAAACCAAAAGCAGAAAGAACTTGGAGAAGAAAGGAATGTCTTACCTGCTCAAAGGTGTTAGCCATGTCTAGTCTGATTATCATCCCTTTCTCGTGGCGTTGGAAATTGGAGTGGATAGTTTCCTGCACCAGAGCCACATTGTCCAAGATGTGCCTTCCTTTGACAAAATCACCTTGATTGGAAGAAATAAGCTTTTCTAACAGAGGCTTGATCCTGTTCACCAAGAGCTTGGAGATGATCTTGTAAGAAGCATTACAGAGCGAAATTTCCATGAAATGGTCAAAAGAGATAGGGTTTGCTTCTTTATGGATCAGGGCGAGGCAGGTTGAGTTTGTGCTTCCCCTCACTTTGGCTTTCTGCTGGAATCCTTTTATCATTCGAATCATATCAGCCATTATAATATCCGAATAGATTTTGTAGAAGTGAATGGAGAACCCATCCGAGCCGGGGGCTTTGTCTGGCTCCATCACCTAGATGAATTTCCTGATTTCCTCTTCCGTGAAGGGTCTGAGGAGATTGTGGTTGTCCTCCTCCTTTATCAAAATTGGGATGTGAGAGAGGAATTATGAAATTTCCTCCTCATTATCATCTCCAATTTCAATATAAAGCTGTTGGAAGTGAGAGGTAGTAGCCTCACGAGTCGCAGCAATTCCTTTACGCACAGTTCCATCCATGGAGGTGATTTCTGCAATGTGATTTCTCAAGAGGCGGGTGAATATTTTCTTTTGGAAGAAAGAAAAAATTTTATCTCCAGATTTGAGCCAAAGATTGTGAGATTTAAGCCTCAAGGTCTCCTTCTCGATTCTGAAGGCCTAGAAAGAGCTTTGTTGGGCAACTTTCTCAAGATTTATTTCTGAGGAAGTGAAATCATGTTGTTCCATATTCATTTGCAGTTCAAGCAGCCTCTCGGTGGCCTGCTTTCTAAGGCTTATAGATGAGAAAGAGGGTTTTTTAAGCCATTCTTTCAATGCTGATTTAGTGGGCTTATCTGAAATTATCTTGTGATGTTTTGTTATTATTATTTCCCATTTGCAGTCCTTTTCCAATCTCATTTTAGAAAAATCTTCCTTCATCAACAAGAATTTTTATAACTTCTTGTCATTCTCGAAGACTTTCTAATACTTCATGTTATCTAGGACAACGGGTCTATGTCTTCACTTCTACCTTGTATTTTCCTCTTATACTACTGAAAATTTCAAAATTTCAAAATTGTAACCCTAGAATCAACTTCAGAGTGGTGCAACTTTTGCATAAAATCTTTGTTTGGGGCACACAATAATTCCATTTAAAAGAACTATATTTAGGATTACAACTTTTGGTTAGGCCTAGGGAATGAAATGAAAACCTCTGGACCAAAAATGGCCAAAAAACATCATTTAGGGCCTACAAATGACCCTAGAAGTTTGGGACCCCAAAAACCATAGAAACAATTATAAGAAGATAAAGAAACATTGAGTTAGTGGAAGAGGTGGGTGGCCACCAATATCCACCTAGATTAGAGTGCCACTTAAGTTTAGGGTGGGAGATAAGGTATGGTTGCATTTGTATAAAGAACACCTTTTAAGATCCCATTAGAAGTACCCCCCCAACTCTCCATTCTGATATAGGCCTTACACCAACACAAAATTTGTGGATGAAGATGCCTCTAAATCAAATGTTCCCTTTTCTTTGGCTTGAACCTTATATTTAACGTGGAGCTACTTCAACCATATTTCCCACCTCTCATAGGCACATCATATTCCTACTTTGGCACACATGTCTAACTAGGAGCCATATATTCAATAAAAGTTTCCCCACTTGACGAAGGAACTTGACACAAAATGGGCCACTTATTCATAAGGGGGGACAATTGATTCAATAGAATACTAGTGACCACCCACTTGTTACATTGATTCAAGACTCCACGTCTTGGTAGTTATATTATAGTATTTTAGACCTCAAAATTTTGGTACCTTTTTTGGGCATTTCCCTTGCATTTTTGGCATTTTTCATAGGCTAAAGACACAAAGTATGGATTATAATGGTCCAAGAAATGTCCTAAATGAATTTTGCATGCAAAATTTGTAGCCTCGGTAAGTTGATATATCAATTAGCCTCTTTGGGCCCACATTCTTATTGGCACATCATTTCCTAGGGCTAGGGCTTTGGATTTTAGGGTTTTTGCATCTTAGGACATCATACTTTATGTTGAAAGGAAGTTTTGACATCTTGTAATGTTTTCTTGTGATTAAGAGTAGTTGACACATCTCTCTTCATAGAGAAGCTACCCCCATTCCAATTAGTTTGTATCACTTTACAATTTATAGTATTTTTTTTTCTATTTCATTCATTAATAGAATTTGGTTTTTGTTCTACTATTGTACTCTTTGCGATGTCTTTTCTATGTTTCCATTTATTTTTTTGCATAATAAAACCCCCTTCAAACCTCAGGTCTATCTATCGATTTTTTTCTAGTAGAAGCTTCTACCTTTGGATGGCCATGGGTCCTAGTGTTTGAATTTTGGAGCAAATTGTCAACGTTTTTATATCTTTACAATGGTTAAGAACATGTTCTTCCTCATAAGAGGTCATAAGTTCAAATCTAAAGGGGTAGAGTATGTAAACCTTTGTAGAGTTTAGTGGACTCACTTCCTTTGTCATACAAACAATGAGATCACAATAAATTCTCACTCTCTAGCTTAGCCATAAACTTAAAAATAGATTACTACTAATATATTACATATATTAGCTCTATTTAACCTAGATTATCCTCAATATATATTTTTCTAATAGAAAATATATATAGACTAAAGTTTTAACATTTTTAAGTAATAAAATTTTACAACTTGTTTTGTTTTATTTATTTTTTTAATATGACAAAACATATTATGCTAAACATTTGAACTTTGGTGGGTGTGTTAAGAATTTGAACTTTGGTTTATCAAATGAAGGGAAATTAAAGGCATGAGCGCAGGGAGAATCCTACAGGAAAAACAACGCAGCCTGCAGTTCCTAGAGCTTTTGAGATTTGAGGGTTGAGAAGATTTGGCCATTAATTTTTTTCGAAAACAAAGCTTTCAGAGATTCTGTGTAGTGATGGTTTCTGGGGACCTTTAAACAGGTATATTTGAGGGATTTTAGGTCATTGTAAGTGCGAATTTAGGCATTCTGTTGCGCTTCCTCATGTTCTCAGCTGTCTCCTTTTACTGAAATGTGGATTCATTCATCTGAGATTTTGGGGATAGTGATATTATTGTAATAATTTTGGACTAATGTTTTGTTTGGATATTTTGTTATATTTTGGAACGTAAATGGTTAGGTTAGATGCTGGAAGGTCCTTCAAACTAAGGTTGGCATGCCTAAAGCAGCAATGTCACATGACCAACAAGTGAGGTGCTTCAGGTTGTGGTTGGAATTCTAGTACCTATTATTTTTTCTTGTGAATTTTATTTAGAAGTTGTAATATGCTTGTAGGAAGTAGGGTTGTAGCTTACTTATGGCAAGAACCATTACTAAAGTTTCAGAGTGTGCTTATAAGTTTTTATATTATGTAATGCTTTGTATGCAGTTTCTCTGCTCAATATGGAAGGAAAATGGAACTTCTCTTTTCTTTGTTGGCTGTGATAAACAAGCTAAAATGTGGCCACTGTTGACTGGGGGTCAGCTAGTCTGTGACTATGCATGATGCACCTATTAAAGAAATTGCATGGATTCCAGCAATGAACTTGCTTGCAACTAGAATCTGGGAAAAGACACTTAAGTATGTATATGATGGTTTTCTTTGATTCCTTCTCTCTTTGCTTATTTATGTATGTTATGAGGTTTCTTGTAAATGCTAGTGGAGTTGTGACCTTATGAACTTTAAACCCATTGGAGTATAGTTCCAAAAATTTAATATCTTTTAGGCTTTGAGTCAAATAGAAACTTCACATCTGGCCAATTGTTTTTTAAAATTATATGAGATTAAAAGGAAAAAAAATGTTAGATTGACCTAGGTCTTAGATTAACTACACAACATTCTTCTTAACTACTCAACATTCTTCGCTTACTGCCATAGCCTTGTACCTATGAAAACCTTGTTAGAAACAGAGAGACCTGCCTTTTAATTTGCATCAACGATGTATCTGCAAATATTCATATAAATTGTGTTGTCTGTGGTGATAACTTTTAATGCCTGGATCTCCTACTTGGAGCTGTCTATCACTCTCTCTTTTTATTCTATTCACTGCTTCACAGGTACAGGACCAAAATCTAACCGGAACATTGACAACTTGAAGTTATTTAAGATTGCATCAAACTCTCCTTCAATCTTGAAGAAAATTTTGAAAGCTTCCTGAACCTTTTCCTCTAAGGCTCTAGCCTCGTCGACACATTTACAAGCTTCAGAAAAACAAATTATTTTCTCCAAGTCGTTGAGCTGAGGAATGTCTACTCCCTCATTGGGATACTATATTTGTCATTGAATGATGTCATCTAACATAATTATAATATTCTCCAATTCTTCCTTGACATGCCCCATCCTCTTTATATAATCATCAAGCTTAAGAGTTCTATCCTTGATGCCATGAATGCTCCTATAGAATTATTTCTGAACCATACTCAGTTCCTCTTGCATCTCAAGTGATTTCCCTTTGAACTATTTAACTGAGTCTAGTTCACCTTGCCGCTGGAATTATATCTATGTAATTCTTTTCTCAGCAGCACTGAGTTCCAATTGAGCATAATAGACCTTTCTCTTCAGCTTGGAAACATTATCACTTTTGCTTGGCCCATGGTAATACAAGCAGCTACAGTCACCTCTAGATTATCTATTGTTTCATGAATGAGAACCTTCTCAGTGACAATATCTCTCCCAACCTTATCCTTTCTGGAAACTCTCCTGCTAACTTTGTTCTTCCTGTATTCATAATTGAATTTTTTCAATACCACTACTGGGTTAGCCACGGTCATGGGGAAAAATTACTCCTTCTCTATTTCTTCAATCTGACATGGTTCCACTGGAGACTAAGGAGTGGGGTTTATCTTCAGAGATGATGGAATGTCAAGGGGTTCAATCCTTTTATCTTTCCACATTGATTATTCCTTCTTCTTTTGGAGTTCCTCATCTCTTTTGCTATGAAGCTCTTCATCAATTTTCCTTTGTTTTTCCTGCTGCTTGACTCTTTGTTCAGTTTCCAAAGAAAATTGTCTCACTAGATCATCTTGTTCTGCTTTCCTTCTCTGTTATTATGCCTCCTTTGCTGCTTTCTCTTCTTCAATCCTCCTCTTGAGTCTGTCTATTTATTTTTGCAATGCTTCGTTCATCTCCTTCACCTGTTCCAATGCCCTCTGGAGCTTTTCAACTTCTTCCTGAAGGTTGAAAATAGGTGAAGCATGGGTCTATTCGACCTTATTCTGAGGTCCTTGACTTAGCTTTTCTTTAACCTCAGATGGATAAATAAGTCTCTTTAACATTTCGTCATCAGTATCCCTCTCATGAGTATAAGACTACATCTGGTTGACAACAACAAAATGACTAATAATCACAGCTTCAGGATCATGTCTTCTAAATATTATCTCTCCAAAATGATATGATTCAATTTAATTGGCCTCTTTCATGGCTTTGCTAGTGCCATAAACTCCATAGTATCTAATCTTGATAGGAAACTTAGGCCATATTGACCTCTTTTCCCTCTTAAGAGTACATGTCACTCAATCAGAAAATGGCTGATATAATATTTCCGACAAAACCACTCTGTTTGGAGCATATAAAGGTAGTAGAAGAGGAGCTCTCGATGCACCATATGGCATAAACTTTGATTTATGTTCCCTTTTCATGCAAATACCAGTCTCCAAATCCTGCTATGACTTCCTTTTCTTATTTCGAGAGGCATGGAAACTCTTTCTCAAATAAAAAAGAGTACACCGGAGCAATAAAATGGTTGCATATTCTTGTCATCTCTGATTTATGCTTGTAATCCCATAAGAGCTTTCATTTTGGAGGAAAATACTTGGACCATTTCCATTCTAGTTCCGGAAATTGATTTTCTAAACAGATGGAGTCCAAAAGGTAGCTAGATATAAAGTAACTAGTAGGCTTGGCACTCTTCACTTCCCTGAAAGCTTTATATAATGAAGGGGACATGATTACACTCCAATTGAATGCTGGCCCATGAGTACAAATTTCATTCACCATAGGCACCCATGATTCATGAAACATGGTTCCATCCTTTTCTCCATATTGTCTGGCCATCAACAACATGACTATTCTGAAATGATGCTTCAATCTAGCAGTTGGATACACCTTTGATATCCTGGTCTTAAAGCTTTTAGCATAAAACCACCATTTTTTAGTAGCATGCTAGGAGGTACCTCATTCATATCCATTTTCACCCATTCCTTAGATAGACATACTTCAGGCTCTGGGAGGAACTTTCTTGATAATATGTTGAAGGTCTGGTAGCCTCCAACTGGGCTCTAGTGTTGGTTTAGGATCCATCTATTGGACAAGTCCATCTGGCCTATGAGCCAAGATATTACCTCCACACAAGGAAGAACAGGAGATATTGCAGAAATCCTATGGAGGCATGATTTGGTCACATTCTTGTAAATTTTGATACTGAGGTCATGTTTAAGATCATTGTGGATGAGTTATGAGAAATCCCCTGAGCTGAACATTTCATAAAATCTTCCCACGAGAAATAATTCTCATTGCTTATCTTGCATTCAGTGTCCCCCATGATTAAAGGATGATGTTTAGTAATCACCACCTCTGAAGATCTATTTTTTCAAATTTTATTTGCATCTATCTTCATCCTTTTGACTTTCTTATCAATTCTTACACTAACTCAATACAAGAACCTTAATGTTGTACAAGTTGTTCTACTCTATTCATAGTACAGATACGGTAAATTCATAATTATACACAACATACTTGTTCTTTATTACATAACACACTTAGCTGATAAAACAAATCAATATTTGACATGGAATTCGATCTACGGGTTGTTTTACATTACTCTACGTAACAAGCAGTTGAATTGATTATGAAATAAACCACATGTTTGATTTCACTGTGTATTAGTTTCACTTACCACCTAATGATAACCTGTTGTATGAATGATGCCTGTTATAATTCCATTACTTACACTATTCAGATAATAGAAGTAATTAGCTTAGCTTCCTCTTGTTTCCATTGTTGTAGTAGAATGAACATTAGAACCGTAAACAAACTAGAGTTAAGCTGTTATGAATACTAATGGTAACCACGCTCAAACAGATTGACATGTATTACATAGATCACAAAGCTTGATCAATACTACTAACTTATTCTAGTTATATTGATGGGTATTTTTCTATAAACTATGTACTAGGGAAATGCTTATTATGTTCCCTTAGTGTAATTAGGTTACATGTACTTGTTACACTGGATACTGAATATTTAGTCATATGACGTAACAAAAAAACCAACACTCTACCTTGACTATGCATCTAGTTGGCTTTATAAAACAACCCTCAAAACTCAAGCTACCCATTTGACCTATGTCTTTCATAGTACTGCTATTGGATAAAACCCAACTTTTACATGCCTTTGCAGGGAGGGAATGAAAAAGTAACTAGAAAATATGAATTAGCTCTATAACCTTTTGGTCCTCAATATTTATCTCCTTCATCACCTGCTTAACCCATTAGATCAAACACTGGATCTAGGGTTGATCGTGTTAGAGACTCAATCAACATTCACTATGCATACAAGCTAGTTCTACCATATGAAGCAAGTGTTGATTGAATCAAGTGTAGTAAGGTCAGTAGGCGTAGTTCAGTGTGAGTAGTAGGAGTGATAGTGGTAGTGGGTGGGATAGATTGTTTGAAGACTATTGTTTGTGATATTGCTTGAAGAAAGTTCTTATTCCCTTCTCCCTCAGGACATTGGTTGCCGGGGGGACAAGAAAACTTGTTGAAGCTATGTTGTCTAGGACCACCATACCCACTAGCTTTGAGAAGGTCCTTAAATAAAGGTGTATGTTTGGGTGGGGAAATCTCCTATCTTTCAGTAAGTGACTCAATCATCGAATAATATCATATACAAGGATATATCTCATGATATATGTAATTGCGCCTTTATTTTTGGCATCAAATCAAATGGGTTTCAATAGGTTCTTGAGCCCTAATCTTCCCCCCCCACCGACACAGTCATAACTTTAGACCAAGTTGCTTGATTGAATATATGTTTTTAACGTGAAACTCATTCATATGGATGAGGGTTTCTCCCCTAGCACAAGGTTGGGGGGCGAGAAGCTCTTTCAATCAATTATTTTTTCAATTATTCGAGAGCATAATTACATATTTAATAATTTCAAAATTACATATATAATAGTAGCATTTCCTGCTAAAACGTAATTACGTATGTAATAAATCATAATTACATCTATAATTAGGGTATAAATTCATAATTAAAAATATAATATATGCAAGGACCAATGGAAAAAGGAAGAAACATAATTACATATATAATAAAGCATCGATTGAACTAAGAAATTTGAAATAATGTTCACAAGAATCATCCTCTTCGGCATTAAAATCCACGTGGGGGAAAAGGGCAAGAGGAATGCCCCCCTCATAGAAAAACGAAATTACTGTAAGAACTTAATTGTTCCAAAGTCAAACTCTTTGGGAAAAGGAGCAAGAGAGTCTGTCCTCCCAGCTAGATTGTTGGGGTGACTCCATGAGAGGGAACGATTAGAGAATTGGTTGGTCGGTTTGCTAATCAGTCAAAGTTATCTCTGATTTGAAATATTCCCCTAGCTCTCCCCAAAAAGTGTGCAAGTGAGAGGCTTGAGGCTCTACAAGGAAGGCGATCAAACAGGCAACCACCTTCCTGAAACTAGCATCCACCTTACCAATCAAAGCATGCATCTCACCCTCCAACATAAGCAGTAATACCAGCATGGCATGAGAGACAACAAGGATCTGTAAAATCACCTCTACCAACATTGGTCACCATAAAGATATGAAGCATCGTACCTTCATATAAACAGATAGCATGGGCAAGGCAAATGATATTGGTAAAGAAAGCATAGCGGTAATAAACCTTGCCAATACCACCCATCCTTACAACTATAAGAAAAATTTAAATTTCACGAAAGAGTGAGCACAAAACAACCTTTTATCACAGCTAGGCACCCCCTTGATGACCCCCAAAATCAGAAGCATAAGGACTAAGGATAATTCCTAATGAGAAACGAATTTGATTAATGCACAAAAAATTGGAATGAATCTTCGCAAGAAGAGGAATTATTCAAAGAAAAGGAAGTATGATTCATATGATGTTGAGACCAGACAAGAAGAGGGTATGACTATGTATATTGAGGTTACTATGCCGCGCAAACCATTTTTCGCACAGAGTGGATTTTGATGCATTGGTTTTGGCACAAAATTTTTTAGTTCAATCAAACATTGGTAGGGCAGTGGAACGTGCATGGGGTTAGGGTTCCAACGATTGAGCTAGATTATTCATGGATTGAAAGCCTTCAATTAGTAGGTAAGCAGGTCAAGTTGCTTGCCCGTATATTAGCTTTGGTATGAGAGTTTGTCTAAGTGGTTTATACCATCCCTAGGCATGGAAATTAGTTAATGATGATTTGAAAGCACTGAGTGAGTAGAGCTTCACCCCTACCTGATAGTAATGTATTAAGATTGGTTAGGATGTTTCCCACACCCCCAGTTGATTGAAGGAGCATTAGCTGGACCATCCAAAGTTGTCTATTCTAGTGCCTCCGGAATGAACTATGTTCGCTTAGGAAATAACTCTGTTGGTTGGGCTATTAGCTAGCCTTCTCCAGCCCACACTAGCCATCCTATTGAACCCCCTGTAGGAGGCAGTAGTGATTCTTTCTTGTCATCATACATTTTGATATGCATCATGTTATGTATTTAATACTAGATAATCCCTTTAGATATCATGACTGAATGGACCAGCTTCTAGAAAATCCCTTGAAATTTGAAATCCCATTAATATTTTTTGTGTTGGTTGATATTTTCTTATCATAGTCCCATCTAACAAGTCTTTCAAGCTAAGATAAACTAGATCAGAATTTATGTGATCTAAGCATAGATGGTACTCCTTTCAACTTATTATATACATATACCTTATTATCCCAATACAGAACCATGTGCTCCATGGAACCGACTTTGTTTGCACTAGCTTAGCCAATCTCTAATCCTGATGGCATGCATATTCTTCTAGTGACTATCATTATTTTTTTGCTCCAACACAGTTGAAGAATGCAAAAAGCAGTAGCTTTTAGTGTAGGCCACCCATTATTTTTTGTTGTGGTTGTCAAAATATGTCTTATATTTATAGAAAAGTATTTACAAACAACAAATCAAAAGGTGGAAGCGTATATACGATGGAGCTTATATTAGTATCCTCTTCTGTAAGACTAGAAATACATAAATAAAGCCTATATAGGTTAACAAATCTAAAGTTTGAGCATCTCTTATCAATAATGCACCCTCAGTTAACAACTAGTGATGTACCTCATCGCACCACATGGAACAAAAAGTGGACAATTACTAACTTCTTGCTCAAAAATAAGCTTAATCACTACCAAATCCAATGAAGGAAGAGTGGACAAGATAGATACAATTTCCAAACAATGCAGCACACCAGTTGTTACACCATTTTTTGGTCATCTAACCTACTGTCATTAGATGGACCCAAGTACACCACGTAAGACCAATTTTACCCTAAGTAAAATTTCTTTCACTATGTAAAATAACTTAATAAAACACATTTATTAGGTTGTTTATGGTCTAAACAGGAAACCCCAAAAGGAAATATTAAACAAACCTATATTTGTTTTATTTTCCTGGTCATGTTTAACCCAAAACAAAGAAATTAATTAGATAAATCTTTATTTATCTTATTATTTTCTAGGAATAATTATTTAAACCTTATTTAAATAATATTCCTTATTAAATATGACTAAATCACCCATAAATAATTAAATAAATCATTATTTATTTGATTATCTTTTAACCACTTCCTTAAAATGATAAATAAATCATTTATTTATTTATTATTCAAAAATAAAGGGATTTGACCCAAGTCAAATACTTTTTCCCTCCAACAAATATAATAAAATATTCCATAAAAGGTGAATCTAGATTTGGTTAATGTTATTTTAATCATGCACCAAGATCTAGAATGACCCAATATTTTGTTATAAATAGGAGGGTTTTTCCTACCATTCTTCACCTTTTGTTGCCTATTAGATCATTCTGGATCTATACTCTTGGTCTGACTTTGAGCCATTATCATTGTCATATTTTTCATTATTTGATGTGTGAGCTCCCTTTGAGTTCTGTCTTTGTCTGGGTTTTCTACACCAACAGGAGAGAAAAATGCTAGATCTGAAGTGCTGAGGACTTCCAAGAACCCATCCCATTGAGGAAAATTGGAAACACCTTCTTTTTTTCCTCCCAGGTTCCCTTAATACAAAAATTCTTTCAAAAAATATTGTTCTTGTCTTTTCTATTGGATGTATGGAGCAAAACCTTATTTTTGCAGCACTTGTCTTGATCAACTAACTGCAGATCTGAAGAGACTGGAAGCCATATTTGATGTTAGGGCTATAAGTTATGCGTAGCTAAAGTGGTCTTTTTTCATGCACTTCGACAAATATTCATACTAACAACTGGCGACTCCACATGGGTTTTCAATTACGACCGCTGTCGTTTTTCATATTCCTGCATATCCAGCTACTTCAGAACCTAGGGTTTCTTTTCAGCTTTTTGTTTTTCCTATTTTTATGTTTTTTTTATCACATAAAACCCTAAAACATTAAAACTTCTAACTTCCACGTGTTTCTGGCCCTATTGCGCAGGTGACAGACATCAGCCGCAACTGAGACGGCAACTTTTTCAAAAATCTGCCGCCGAGACACCCGGAACTTTAGGTCGCACTTTTCAGCGCAGAACCTGCGACCTGGACTCCAGGTCACACTTTTCAGCCCATTATCTGCAACCTGCATAGAAAACAGGTCAGAACCTGCGACCTGCCAGTTTTTCTGCTCTTTTTCTGCAATTTTTATGGGTTTTTCTGAAGCTTATGTTACGGTTTTCCAGCCTCTGTCTCAGCCCGTTTAGACCTTTTTCTGATCTTTTTTGCTCATCTAAGTGGGAACATAGCCCCTAGGGCTTCAGTACCCTCCACTTTTGGTGGAAGAGTTTTAACTTTTTCAGGTGTCTGTTTTTTCAGAGTTTCAGCCGCCCCTTTTTTAGATCTGATACCTCCTTTTCAGATCCCTTTTAATCAGCTCTTCCCCCTTTCAAAACACCTCCTGAAGTTTTTTTTGGATCTACCTTTATGGCCTCCTCCTTGTCCCTTCTGCTTTTTGTTGATTTCCTCCTTTTCTCCAGCCACCTTGCCTTTGCCTCTTGGCTGTGTTCTGCACCTCTTTTCAGCAGATTTCTCTTTTAGATCCCTGTCCCTTTCAACCCTAGATCTATTGGCCTCTTTTTAGTGTGTTTTGACTAGATTTTTTCCCTCTGTTAGACTAGTTTTGAGAGACTCGCCTTTTGGGTTAGATTGATGCATTGTTAGCTGTTAATTTTCTATTATTTCAGCATTATATATTGTTCTCTACAGATTTATTTTCAGTTACACAACACACCTTTTCTTTTGCTCTCAAAATTTCAGGGTTTAAAAATTAAAATTAATGCATGCCACACACTCACCCTAAGCAAAGAAGAGCCTGGTTAACACCGCCAGGAAAAGACTTTAAAACATTGTAAATTCAATTGACACTGCACCTTTCTACCCTTGTTTCGACATTGTAATCACTTGATTCTGCACCTACCTGCCTTTGTTAGTCATTCTTCTTCCCCTTGTGCCGTGTTTGTGTTGTCGCCATTGCGCCCCCAAGGCGCACATCCCGGAGACTTCTTGGCCTTCACCCTCAGTTTCCGGTCGGTCAACCTACTCCTTCCCGCCGTTGTCGAGTTAGTCCCCCTCCGAGTCCGCACTCCGGCTCCTCTTCTGATTCATTGGGTTCTCCTTTTACTTTTGGTTCTCCCTCTGTCACCTTCACTATGTCTGGTCCAGGGCCTAACGATAGCGGTAATCCCGGCCCTAATGTCAGGACTACTACTAGCGGAACCGCCACAGGAACTACCTCGGCTGCACCTTTGCTCCCTTACATGGCACGCCTTAGCCTCCCCGATCTCAATCAGTTGACCAATGACCCTATCCGCCACGATGTTGGTTGGCCTGCTATGCAAACCAAGCTCCCCTCCGACATCCCTAAGTTCGAAGGCCTTGCTGGAGAAGATCCAACCAATCATGTCCGATATTTCCACATGTGGTGTTCCTCCAATTCCATTACCGATGATTCCATCGTTTTTACCGATGATTCCATCCGTCTTCGGTTGTTCCAACACACGCTTACGAGTGAAGCTTCTAAATGGTATGTTGACCAGGCCACCTCTTCCCATACCACCTTTGCGACCATTGCCCAATCCTTTTTATCTTATTTCCAACTCCCTCTCCGATACGACACTGGTACAGAGCTTTTGACCTCCTTCCATCAAACCTCTTCAACTTGCCTTTCCACTCATTTCCAGGAATGGTAGAGAAGATGGAGATTATGTTAAGCTCCCACCTTTGAGGATCGAGTTTATATGGACTGGTTCCTTCACACTCTCTTACCTCCCATTGGCAAAGATGTCGCCTCTCATTTCCCTCAAAACGAAGAAGCTACCCTCCAAATCGCCTTGAAATATGACCTGATCTACACTCAGTCTGGTTATGTTTATCTAGTCACTACGACCTCCCGAGCCGGAAGTGCACCTAACGCCACAGGAGGCGTCTCATTCAGCCAAACGATGCTCATTTCGACCTATATCCATATGCCCAACCTCCTATGGGCTATGGTCTCCCTCCAGGAGGGGCCATCACCTCTAGCACTTTTCCCCCTCCGGGTAGCATGTATCCAGGATACGGCATGACTCATGCTTGCTTGGCTTATCACCTTGCTCAATGTTTCCCAGCCTAGCAATATCCTTATCCGCGGCTGGTGCTCCGACTCCTCCGGCATTTACCGCTACCTCCCTTGCCTTCTCAACCCCAGCAACAACACCTACAGCCCCCTCCAGGGCAAGTATTTGCACAGCAGGGTGCGACTAATCCCCCTTCCTCTCAAAGAAGGCAGAGAGGCAATAAAAATCAATCTACCCCTGGTACTCGTGGACCCAATCCTTAAGGTACTGACCCTAACACTACTAACCAGCAACAGGGCACTCAGCCCAAGCCGGACAGACCTATTCGCACAAATAAGCCTTGTTCGTGTTGCGATGTTTACGGTCATTACACTCACGATTGTCCCCTCTTACCACAGATGCGGCAGACGTGGGAGTCTCAAGCCACATTGCGAGGACAACATGCCTCCCCTCACGCTCCCCCTAATGTGGCCACTACTCAACCGGCATTGTTTACCGATCCTTTCCCCCAACAAGGATTTGTGGCTGCCCAACCACCTGACGGACAGGTCGCCACTCAACCTTCCCTTTCTGGTTCCTCTAATTACCAGATCCTCATTATGAACTCTGATCCATCCCCAACCGTCGACCTTCACCTTCAAACTCGGTCTCGCCAGTACCCCAAGCCTTCCGCTCAGTCTTCCCCTGAGTCCCCTTCTTCAAGTTCTACAGAGCCTCTTTCGACATCCAATGGCCCCTTACATATCCCTCAACCCAAAGTTGAGGTTCATCCTAAGATTCCTAAGGGACCATTACGCCGAAATGCTGCTTCTGGTCGAGCTGCTCATTTGTATAGCATAGTAGATGATTTGGCGCAGTCTCCTGCTGCCATTTCCACATTGGAACTCCTCCAGTCGTGCCCTTCCCAAAATAAGGCTCTGCTATCTGCCATGGGTGATGTAGATCCTGCTGATGACCAAATGATTGTTTTTGATGCCCATCAATCAGAACATCCTCCTCTTCCTGCTTTTGTCGCCTTTCAAATCCCAGTCAAAATCCGGAACGCTAACGTTTCTCGGTGTATAATTGATGAGGGGGCATCCACCTGTGTGATGTCTGCTTTGGTTTGGAAGCAAATCGGATCTCCTGAGTTGGCCCCTTCCACAATCACCCTTCGAGCATGGGACAGCCATGCCTCCCAGCCCATTGGCCTTTTCCGTAATTGTCCTATCACCCTTTCGGGCAAGACTGTTTGCGTTGATGTCGAATTCATCGACGCCCCTCTAGATTACAACATTCTCTTGGGGCGAAGCTACACCTATGCCATGTCTGCTGTCCCATCCGCGGTTTTTCGCAAGATGTCTTTTCCTCACAATGGAAAGATAGTCACTATCGACTAGTTGACTTATCATGAGCCAAAGTCTCAGACCTCCCCTGAGACGACCATCTCCTCTGTATCCAATAAGCAAACCATCGATTCCTTGACCAGTGTCTCTCCCGGCGTCTATAAAGACTCCTCTTTGCTTGGAACTTTTCCTGGCCTCCCTCCTCCTCCTATCTCTGATCCCAGCTTATCGAATGTTTGCATCATGCAATTGTCTCGGGCTACCCTTAAGCGGCCCGCTTCGGCTAGTCAGCAACCTCAGACTCAACCTCGCCCACCGCAACCCACTCCTAGCCATTCATCTTAGCTAGTCGGAGCTCCTCCTTCTGGCCCTTCTCCTACATCTGGTATCCCTGAACCCCTCTATCCTCCTAGGTCGATTCCCCCAGGCCTCAACCATCTCGAAGTTATCCCTCCTGGTCATTACCCCGCTGGTCAGATACCTTTCCTGGCTCCCCCTCCCGGAGTGTATTCAGTTCCCGTCATGGCCACCCTCTCTCTCCCCAACCTGACCCTGGGCATACCTGTCTGGTACCTTGACCCTCCAGCCGCTACCCCACCTGGTCACCCCGAACCGTATCTTTCTTTGACACCCGTTCAACCGGTCCCCCTTGCTTCCTCCGTTGCCTCCATGCCCCCAGCACCTCCTCAAGACCCTGCTCCTATGGTGGCAACTCCAGGACAGAAAGGAAAAACTCACAAGGGGGCATCCAAAGACAAGGCCACCCCGACTGAACCGGCTCCTCCGCCCACAAAGCCTTGTGCCTTGTGTGATGTCGTCGGTCACGCCACCCATAATTGTCCTGAATTGCCCTGTATTCAGCCCATGGTTAAAGTCGCGTTCCCTGAGTCTATGGTCCCTGACCCCTCTATTCCGTCCTCATCCGTAACCAAGAACCCAAAGATTATCCGCACCAACAAACCCTATGCTTTGTGTGGTGTCCATGGCCATTACTCCCACCATTGTCCTCACCTGACGCATTACCGCGCCTCTTTAGAGGTAGTTCGAGAGTATGAGGTTGAACAAAATCAGTCCGCCTCTCCCATACTTGCGCAGTATGCGTCAGGACAGCTTGAGGATCCCCCCGCTCCCATTGAAATTCCCCCCCCTAATGTCTAGATGACGCAGTCTACTACCACCATCCTCTACCTATCATCCTCTATGAGACCCTTGGAGAACATTCCCCTTGAATCCTCCCCTGTTGTTTCACTCAATCCCCCTTCAGCGACCACCCTGGGCTCAACATCATTTGACCATTTGTTTCTTTGTTCTTCCGTCATTCCCCGTGACGATCCGTATGTGAGCCTTTATTCCTATACGGATGATTTAGGTAGCTTTGCCGTGTCATGTGGTTCCCCTTCCACTCGTCATCCCCTCTTTTCCCATCCGGATGCCCCCTTGGAAACCTTCTCCACCCATGACCTCATCCTTCTCGCCCATACACGGGATAACCCCACCCGTATCTATGTTGACCTCCACAGCCCGAGTCCCAGCCATACCTCCTATAGCCCTCATATACCACCATCTAGTTTATATATGTGTCATAGCCATCATGCCCATCACACTCCCTCCCACAGTTGTCGCTCGATGTCTACTATACACTCACGCTGCCGTCATTGTTCCCCCTCCCCCCATTTTTTGTCTTGTGACACTACTCCGCAGGACCTCTCGTCCCCACCCTATATCGGTTACGCCAATGATGCAAGTCGTTACTCCCGGAATCTAGCCTCGGCAGGTTGGGCCATTTTCACCCCCTTGCATACCCTTGTTCTCGCGAACGGGGTCTGCATTGGTACTGCCACCAATAATTAGGCCGAATATGATGCATTGCGTGGTCTTTTAGCCGATGCCCTCTCTCATCGCATCCTCCATCTGCATGTTCTTTTAGATTCCCTACTTCTTGTCATGCAACTAAATTGTGTCTACCATGTGCATAACCCTGTGCTGTTTAGATGATATTTACGAGTGAAACTCTTGATACATGAATTTGAAACCATAAATTTCAACCATGTACCACGAGAAAAAAATCACTATGTAGATAGCATTGCAAACCATGTTCTAGATTGGCATTTATCACACGCATTTTATACAAGACAATAACATACATAATCTTTAAAAAAAGATGCATATCCATAATATGTGTCGCAAAACATGTGTTTAGAGTTCATCTACTCTGATACATATGACATGCCCATAGCATGTTACAAAAAACTCAAAACTAGGGGGCACCACCTATCCCACACCTAATCACTATCTGGCAGATCCCGAGCCAATGGCTCTGCTCCTGCAGCTTGTAGATCATGTATCCCCTGACCGGCCATCGCCATGCTCCGCATGACACCCCGCCATTCCAAGGGTAGACCAATACATGGCTCTATGTACTGATCGTCTAAGTCTTGCCACCCGTGCTCTGAAACACCGGTCAGCAACCTCTCGCATCTACGGTCATCCCATATATCCGACCGGTTTTACTGGAGCTATATCTGCATACCAAAAGTACATGAATCAGTACCCTATCTACTGTTCGAAAACTTTAACATGCCCAAAAAAGAGTAGTCACTTGTCACTTACCATCGGGTCCCCATACTCGACTAGGCGGAAGTGGTAGGTCCGGATCCCCACAATAACTCATCCCACTATAGGGATAGTCGTCTAGGTATAACGGCATCTGATCCCAATGGGCAAAGAAATCAGGTCGAAACACCCGTCTGACCGCCCCTCCTCCTCCTTTGCACAGTATTCTCCCCCACTGGCGCATCCTGGGCTCTCTCGGGCCCCCATCTGGGAGTTATATACGAGGTCGTAAGGTCAGGATCTTCTCAAAAAATAAAGAACACAATAAAGTCCCATACGAGCAATCGTGGTTCACTTGCCGCTTGCAAAGCGACAACTGTCATTTTAATGACACCAACATCATTTGGGCCCACCCATAGTAGGTCCCACTCAACACACTCTCCACAATCATCATCTACCCCCCAGTGATGTGATGGAGTGCCTGGTTTCCCAGGATCCGCAGCACTGCTGCGACCACTGCACGGGTCTCTAATATCTCTAGGTCCCCGATCGGTATCCAAGTCCCTTTGACTTGGAGACCCGGTCAACAATGTCGCTCCACAAACTCCATGATGTTCCGCCCCCGCGGTAACACTGACTGTGTATTTCCCACCATCCCAAGTGGCAGGAGACCAATTAGGAAATACAGATCCTGGACTGTCAATTCGATCGTGTGCCCCTGCACTACAAAGACCTCATGATCTAGATCCCAATAACTAACAATCCAAGCCAACAAGGGCTCCCCTGCTCTCATCAAAGGGTTCTCCAAAAACTTTAGAACCCCAAATCTGGCCAATACACGACGGACACCCTGATCTGCCTGGATCTTTGACCGTAATGTACCTAGGTCTCTCTCTCTCCAGTTGACTCATATATCTACCATATCTGCACAAACACATCATCTTTGTCAGTATACAGATAGGAAACACTGTAACCAATCACAAAAACCCAAAATCTCAGCCCTAAAACAACTGCAATCTCATTCATCCTCCAGGTCGCACTTTTTTGCCCAATCCTGGGACAGGTCACAGTTTTTGGATCAAAACCTGCTTCCCAGGTCACAGTTTTCTGCCCAAAAAGTGCGACCCGGCCGTAGAGGTGAAAGAGGGCCTGTTCCTGAGATTCTGGGCCCTAATCTGAACTTTCAATCCATCAAAATGAAAGAGTAAGGCTAGGCCTCTTACTTGCAACTAATGGATCTCGATTCCAATGGTCGGTTTGTCCGCTACGCTCATCGCAAGATTCAGGGCCTTCTCTCCTCTCTACATTCACCACAGCAACACTAGAAAATGAGTGACTTTGGAGGGAAAACTGCCTTATTAAAAGAGAACCCTTGTTTTTTCTTTCACCTACTGCGACCACACCGTAGCTCTGTTTGACAAACCGTCTGCACCATTAGAAAGCTCGCACCAAGCCCTCAAATGGGTATCTGTTAGTTTTTTGTGATTTGATACTTCACCAGGACACATTTTTTCCAAGATAGGTCACTTCACCTCCCCCCAAAATCGAATTTCCTCACTTACAACACTTGTACTTGGGGCACCACTTTGCCTCCATACTTGTCTTTGTTCGTGTCGATTTTCGTCATGAGATACCATCTCGTACTCATGTTTTTCTGGTCCCCCATGGGACCTTTTCTGTGTGGCAGCAACATCGAGTCGCCCTTGTTTAGAGCATCCAAGTTGAGTCATCATCACCTTCATGGAGTCTATCCTGAGTCCCTTTGTACCCCGCTATAGTCCTCCCTCCTTCATTGCTTGATCTCTCTCTTGTGTCGCACATTATGACCGTCAATCCCACTGTCCCCTATCCCTCATGATACTGTGTCAGTCGTTGCCATGTCATTCATGTCCTTTATGCTCTAGCAAGGGAAGTCGTCCATTTGCTACTCAGTCGCCTCCATTCCATCATCATCATTGGTATTAGTCTGTCAGTCGCTCTACTATTTTCTCTCGTGCCTTAGTTGAGGATCTCTCATTACCTCACCTATGGCGGACCTCCTTCTGTTGACATCAGCTCCTTCATTCCAGAGGACAGGTCTAGAGAGCGGTATACCTTGGTTCCATCTTCCACTCTTGTTCGGTGCCTCGGATCAGGCAAAGGGATCTCTCCTTTCCCTTTGACTTGATTGTTTCTCCACTCCAGCTGCTTCCCGGCACTTGATTGAATCCGTGTGCAGTGGTCCGGTGATGCGGCAATAACTATTGGTGATGCTGGTCATGGTTTAATGTCTCGGCTTCCTCCTTGAGGTGGCCTGCCCAGTGCCCCCAGAGATACTGAATGACCTCTTCGATAGCCCTTCGATGCGACTCCATATATTCCCAGTGATGTTTGCCTTATTACTTGCGATTACAGTTGCATGCTTATCAGTCGATTTTGCTGAGCCTTCACAGCAACTGAAATTATTTAAGTTGTACTTGTATCTCATGTACTCAGATATTATTGTATAAGTCCTGGCTGTTATCCCAGGCATAGCATGTATATGGGATCCCTCATTGTATTTCTATCTGGCTCATGATTATGCCGGCTGTACTTTATGGTTCAGTCCCTTGTTTACTAGACACACTATTCTTTTGTTCTTTGTCTTGGTGGGCATAGGTATGCCTCCCCCACCGCCTTTAGCACAGGTACCCTCTCATAAATAAGAGACTTGTTTCACCTGTAAGTCTCGTCTCCTCAGGGTCTAGTTCTTTAGCACATTAGTCTACCTCACATTTCTCTCTCTGACTTCCCTTTTGATGTATCAGTGATTTTGTTAACTAACACTTTAACCCGGTCATACAATTTCTTCCTAACACTCGCACGGTAGGGGATCATTGCACATTTTTGGTCATCATCATGTTCGTGGACCCAGTACACACATTAAGACCAATTTTACCCTAAATGAGTGGCTTTCCTGTAAAATCACTTAATAAAACACATTTATTAGGTTGTTTCTAGTCTAAACAAAAACCTCAAAAGGAAATATTAAACAAACCTATATTTGTTTTGATTTTCACAGTCATGTTTAACCCAAAACAAAGAAATTAATTACATAAATCTTTATTTATCTTATTATTTTCTAGGAATAATTATTTAAATCTTATTTAAATAATATTCCTTGTTAAATATGACTAAATCACCCATAAATAATCAAATAAATCATTATTTATTTGATTACTTTCAACCACTTCCTTAAAATGATAAATAAATCATTTATTTATTTATTATTCACAAATAAAGGGATTTGACCCAAGTCAAATACTTTTTCCCTCCAACAAATATAATAAAACATTCCATAAAAGGTGAATCTAGATTTGGTTAATGTTATTTTAATCATGCACCAAGATCTAGAATGACCCAATATTTTGTTATAAATAGGAGGGTTTTTCCTACCATTCTTCACCTTTTGTTGCCTATTAGAAAACTATAGATCTATACTCTTGGTCTGACTTTGAGCCATTATCATTGTCATATTTTTCATTATTTGCTGTGTGATCTCCCTTTGAGTTCTGTATTTGTCTGGGTTTTCTACACCAACAGGAGAGAGAAATGCTATATTTGAAGTGCTGAGGACTTCCAAGAACCCATCCCATTGAGGAGAATTGGAAACACCTTGTTTTCCTCCCAGGTGTCCTTAATACAAAAATTATTTCAAAAAATATTGTTCTTGTCTTGTCTATTGGATGTATGGAGAAAAACCTTATTTTTACTGCTTAATGTCTTTCTATGCATAGATCTGGTTTTTTGCAGCACTTGTCTTGATCAACTAACTGCAGATCTGAAGATATCGGCAACCATATATTATGTTAGGGCTATAAGTTACGCGTAGCTAAAGTGGTATTTTTTCGTACACTTCGACAAAAGATTCATACTAA
>JAXQQM020069178.1:0-11242 GCA_034641835.2 Pinus albicaulis
TGTAGCAATTGTTAGTATGAATCTTTTGTTGGAAAAAGACCACTTTAGCTACGCATAACAAATAGCCCTAACATCAATTATGACTGCCAATATCTTCAAATCTGTAGTTAGTTGATCAAGACAAAGCTGCACAAATCCAGATCTATGCATAAAAAGACATTAAGCAGTTAAAATAAGGTTTTGCTCCATGCATCCAATAGACAAGACAAAATTTTTGAAATATTTTTTTATATTAAGGGCACCTGAGAGGAAAACAAGAAAGGTGTTTCCAATTCTCCTCAATGGAATGGGTTCTTGAAAGTCCTCAGCAATTCAGATCTAGCATTTCTCTCTCTTGTTGGTGTAGAAAACCCAGACAAACATAGAACTCAAAGGGAGCTCACAAAGAAAATAATGGAGAATGTGACAATGATAATGGCTCAAATTCAGACCAAGAGTATAGATCCAGAGTGATATAATATGCAACAAAAGGTGACAAATGAATGGGAAAACCCTTCTATTTATAACAAAATATTAGGGTAGTCTAGGACTTGGTGCATGAATAAAATATTATTAACCAAATTCTAGAACCACCTTTTAGGAATATTTTATTATATTTGTTGGAGGGAAAATGTATTTGACTTGAGTCAAATCCCTTTATTTGTAAATAATAAATAAATAAATGATTTATTTATTATTTTAAGGAAGTGGTTGAATGATAATTAAATAAATAATGGTTTATTTAATTATTTATAAATGATTTAGTCATCTTTAACAAGGAATATTATCTAAATAAGATTTAAATAATTATTCCTAGAAAATAATAAGCTAAATAAGGATTTATCTAATTAATTTCCTTGTTTTAGGTTAAATATAACCAAGAATAATAATTAAATTATTGTTTAATTAATTATTCCATGAGGAAAATCAAACAAATATAGATGTGTTTAATATTTCCTTTTGGGGCTTTCTGTTTAGACCATAAACAACCTATTAAATGTGTTTTATTAAGTTACTTTACATAGTGAAAGAAATTTTACTTAGGGTAAAATTGGTCTTACAGGGTGTACTTGGGTCCATCTAATGATAATAGGTTAGATGACCAAAAAAATTGTGTAATAGATTGCCCCCCAACGTACAAGTGTTAGGAGCAAATCGTATGACCAAAGTACGTTGTAAGAACTCAATCACCAGACATCAAAAGGGAAGTCAGAGAGAGAAATGTAAGGTAGTCTAAAGTGCTAAAGAACTAGACCCTGAGGAGATGATACTTACAGGTGCAAAAAGTCTTGTTTTATGAGAGGGTACCTGTGCTAGAGGAGGCAGGGTGAGGCATACCTATGCCCGCCGAGACAAAGTAAAAAAGAATAGTGCGTCCAGTAAACAATGGACCGAACTATAAAGTACATGCTGACATAAACATGAGCCAGATAAAAGATATAATGAGGAATCCCACATACATGCTGTGCCTGGGATAACAGCCAGGACTTATAAAATAATCTCTGAGTAAATGAGATACAAATACAACCCAAATGCCCCCTATAAACGGGGAAGGTCTTGCAAAATCTGACTGATACATGCAAATCAAAGAGGTTCTGCAAGCAACTAAGGCCAACATCATCAAATATATGGAGCTGCATCGAAGGCTGCAATGAAGAGGTCATCTGGGCATGTGGGGGGCTACCTACAGGGCCACCCCCTCATGAGGGTTGAGACATCTCACACACACTTGGGAATCACCAATAGCTGCTGCTGCATCACTGGACCATCAAGTATATGGATTTCGATCATGCTGAAAGGAGCTGGAGTGGAGAAACAATCCAATCAAAGGGTAATGAGAAATCCCTTTGCCTGATCCGAGGCACCGAACAAGTGGAGAAGCTGGAACCAAGGGACACCGCCCTCTAGACCTGTCTTCTGGAGTGAATGAGCTGATGTCGACAGAAGGAGGTCCGCCATAGGTGAGGCAATAAGGGATCCTCAACTAAGGCATGAGAGAAAATAGTAGAGTGACTGACAGACTAACACTAATGATGATGATGGAGTGGGGGATACTGAGTAGCGAATGGATGAATTCCCTTGTTAGAGCATAAATGGCATGGATGAATTGGAAATGACTGATACGATATCATGAGGTATAGGGGAAAATGGGGCTGAAGGCCATAATGTGCGACACGAGAGAGGAAGCAAGCAATGAAGGATGGAGGACTATGACAGAATACAAAGGGACTCAGGATAGACTCCATGAATGTGATGATAACTCAACTCGGATGCTCTAAACAAGGGTGACTCAATGGTGCTGCCACACAGTGAAGGTCCAAATGGGGGACCATAAATACATGAGTACAAGGGGGTATCTCATGATGAAAATTGACACGAACAAGGACAAGTAAGGAGGCAATGTGGTGCCCCAAGTACAAGTGTTGTAAGTGAGGAAATTCGATTTTGAGGAGAGGTGAATAGACCCTTCATGGACAAAATGTGTCATGGTGAAGTTTCAAATCACAAAAAACTAACAGATACCCATTTGAGTGCTCAGTGAGAGCTTTCCAATGGTGCAGACAGTTTGTCAAATGGGGCTACGGTTTGGTCGCAGTGAGTGAAAGAAAAATCAGGGGTTTATCTTCTAATAAGGAATTTTCCCTCCAAATGCATTCATTTTCTTGTGTAGCTGTGGTGAATGTGGAGAGGAGAGAAGGCCCTAAATCTTGCGGCGATCGTAGCGGACAAACCGACCGTTGGAATCGAGATCTGTCAGTTGCAGGTAAGAGGCCTAATCCTACTCTTTCTTTTTTATGGATTGAAAGTTCAAATTAAGGTCCCAAATCTCAGGAACATCCCATCCCTCATCTTCACGGCCGGGTTACACTATTTGGACCAAAAACTGGGACTTGGGAAGCAGGTTTTGGCTTGAAAAGTGCGACCTGTCCCAAGATTTGGCCAAAAAGTGCGACCTGTCAGATGGAGGTGATTTCAGTGTTGTTGTGGGCTGAGAGTCAGATTTTGTGTAATTGAATGTAGTTTTTCCTATCTGTATACTGACAAAGATGATGTTTTTGTGCAGATATGGCAGATATACGGATCAAGTGGAGAGAGAGAGACCTGGGTACATTTCGGTCGGAAATCCAAGCGGATCAGGGTGTCCATTGTGCATTGGCCAGGTTTGGGGTTCTGAAATTTGTGGAGAACCCTCTGATGAGAGTGGGGGAGCCCTTGTTGGCCTGGATTGTCAGTTATTGGGATCCAGATCATGAGGTCTTTATAGTGCAGGGGCATAGGATTGAGTTGACAGTCCAGGATCTATATTTCCTGACTGGTCTCCAACCATTAGGGATGGTGGGAAATACATAGCCAATGTTACTGCGGGGGTGTAACATCATGGAGTTTGTAGAGTGACATTGTTGACCAGGCCTCCGAGTCAAAGGGACTCGGATACCAATTGGGGATCTAGAGAGGTTAGAGACCCGTGCAGTGGTGGTAGCAGTGTTGCAGATCTTCGGCAGCCAGGCGCTCCATCACATCACTGAAGGGAAGATGATGATTGTAGAAAGTGTGTTGAGTGGGACCTAATATGGGTGGGCCCAGATGATTTTGGTGTCGTTGAAACGACAGCTGTCGCTTTGCAAGCGGCAAGTGAACCATGATTTCTCGTATGGGACCGTATTGTGTTCCTTCTTTTTCAAGAAGATCCCGACCTTGCGACCTCGTGTACAACTACTAGATTGTGATCCGAGAGAACCCAGGATGCACCGGTGGGGGCGCTTACTGTGTAGAGGGGGAGGAGGGGTGGTCGGGCGGGTGTTCCGATTGGAGTTCTTTGCCCATTGCGATCATATGCCATTTTACATAGACAACTATCCCTACAGTGGGATGAGTTATTATGGAGATCCGAACTTGCCACTTCTGCCTGGTCGAGTGTGGGGGCCCGATGGTAAGTGACAAGTGACTAATATTTTACGTGCATGTTAAAGTTTGTGAATAGTATATATGGTACTGATCCTTATATTTTTGGTATGCATATATAGCTTCGTTAAAACCGGTCGGATATATGGGACGACCTGTAGTATCAGGAATGACAGGTGCTAGTGGATCGAGAATGACACAGAATGAGGATATGACCGCTCTCCTGGAGGACATCCATCATAGATGTGAGGGACTACTGACCAGTGTTTCGGAGCGGGGTTGGCAAGACTTAGATGACCAGTACATAGAGCTATGTGTTGGGCTACCCTCGGAATGGCGAGGTGTCATGCGGTGCATGGCGATGGCCGGTTAGACTGTGCATGATCTACGAGCTGCGGGGGCAGAGACATTGGCTCGGGATCCTCTAGAGAGTGATTAGATGTAGGGCAGGTGGTGCCCCCTAGTGTGTATGTAGGGGCAAGTGGTGCCCCCTAGTCTTGAGTTTTGTTTTTTGTAACATGCTATGGGCATGTCATATGTATCAGAGTAGATGGCCTCTAAAAACATGTTGTACGACACATATTATGGATATGAATCGTTTTGATGATTTGGAATGTTATTTTCTTGTGGGAAATGTGTGTGATAAATGCCAATCTAGGACATGGTTTGCAATGCTATCTACGTAGTGATTTTGTTCTCTAGGTACATGACTAAAAGTAATGACTCTAAATTCACGTATCAAAAGTTTCACTCATAAATATCATCTAAAAAGGATAGGATTATGCACACGATAAGAACCATTGAGTTGCATGACAAGAAGTAGGGAATCTAAACGAACATGCAGATGGAGGATGCGATGAGAGAGGGCATCAGCTAAAAGACCATGCACGAGATCATATTCGACCTGATTATTGGTGGCAGCACCAATGCAGATCCCATTGGAGAGAACAACGGTATGCAAGGGGTTAAAGATGGCCCAAGCTACCAGGGCTAGATTCCGAGAATAGCGACTTGCACCATCGGCGTAACCGATATAGGGTGTGGACGGGAGGTCCTGCGGAAGAGCGTCAGAAGACAATAAATGGGAGGGGGAAGAACAATGATGGCAGTGTGAGTGCAGAGTAGACATCAAACGACAATTGTGGGAGGGAGTAGTCTAGATAGGATGGCTAGGACTCATAAACCAACTAGAGGGTGATGTATGAGGGCTATGGGAGGGATAGCTAGTGCTCATGCCGTGGATAACATCATAGATACGGATGGTATCATCCTGGTTATGGGTGGGAAAGAAAAGGTTAGGGAAACCACATGAGGCTGCAAAGCTACCTAAATCATCAGCATGGGAGGAGAGGCTCACATATGAATCATCACGGGGGATGATAGAAGAACAGGTAAAAAGATGGTCAAATGATGTGGAGCCCAAGAATGTCGTTGAAGGGGGATCAAGCAATACAGAAGGAGGGGATTCAAAGGGAAAGTACTCCGAGGGTCGTACGAATGATGATAGGTAGAGGATAGGGCTGGTCGATTCCGTCATCTCAACGTCAAGGGGGGGGAATGTCAATGGTAGAAGGGGGATCCTCGAGATGACCTGACGAATACTGTGCGAGGATGGGAGAGGCAGATTGATTGTGTTCAACCTCATACTCGCGAATGACCTCTAAAGTGGCTCGGTAATGCGTCAGGTGAGGAAAATGGTGGGAATAATGGCCATGGACACCACATAGAGCACAAGGTTTGTTGGTGTGAAGAGTCTTTGGGTTCTTAGCTACAGATGAGGAAGAAATAGAGGGTTCAGGGACCGTAGACTTAGGAAACACGACTTTAACCATGGGTTTAATATGGGACAACTCGGGACAAGTATGGGTGGCATGACCGACGACATCACACAAGGCACAAGGCTTGGTGGGTGGAGGAGGGGTAGGGTCATTCGGGGTGACCTTGTCTTTGGATGCCCCCTTGCGAGTTTTGCCTTTCTTTCCTATTGCTGTCACAACAGGAGAAGGGTCCTGTTGAGGTGCTCGTGGCACTGTAGCGATGGAAGAAGTTAAGGGAACCAGTTGAACTGGTTTCAAGGCAAGGTATGGTTTGGGGTGACCTGGTGGGGTAGCGGCTGGAGGGTCAAGGTACCAGATGGGTATGCCCAGGGTCAAATTGGGAAGGGATAGGGTGGCCATGATGGGGACCGAATAAACTCTGGGAGGGGGAGCAAGGAAAGGTATCTGACCAGCGAGGTAGTGGCCAGGAGGGATGGCTCCAAGATGGTTGAGACCTGGTGGAACCGACCCAGGAGGAGAAAGGGGCTCATGGGTACCAGCTATAGGAGAAGGGCCAGAAGGAAGAGGTCTGGCTGGTTGAGGTGAAGGGCTAGGAGCAGGTTGTGGCTGGCGAGGTTGAGGTTGCTGACTAGCCGAAGCGGGCCGCTTAAGGTCAGCCCGGGATGATTGCATCATGCAAAAATTCGCTAAGCTGGAATTAGAGATAGGAGCAGGAGGAAGACCAGGGAAAGTTCCAAGCAAGGAGGAGTCTTTGTAGACGCTGGGAGAGACACCGGTCAAAGAATCGGTGGTTTTCTTATTGGCTACATAAGAGATGGTTGACTCAGGGGAGGTCTGAGGTTTTTGCTGATGATATGTCAACTGGTCAATGGTGACTATCTTTCCATTGTGAGGGAAAAACATCTTGCAGTGGAACGCGGATGGGACAACAGACATGGCATAGGTGTAGCTACGCCCCAACAGAATGTTATAATCAAAAGGGGCGTCGATGACTTCAACGTCGACGCAAATAGTCTTGCCTGCAAGAGTGATAGGACAATTACGGAATAGGCCAATGGGCTGGGAGGCATGGCCATCCCATGCACGAAGGGTGATGGTGGAAGGGGCCACCTCGAGAGATCCTAGTTGTTTCCAAACCGAAGCAGAAATCACACAGGTAGATGCCCCCTCATCAGTAATACACTGAGCCACGTTGGTGTTCCAGATTTTGACTGGGATTTGGAAAGAAACAGAATCAGGAAGGGGAGGATGGTCTCACTGACCGGTGTCGAAAACAATCAATTGGTCATCAACAGGATCTACAGCACCCATGGCATATAGTAGAGCCTTCTTTTGAGAAGGACACGACTGGAGGAGTTCGAGTGTTGAAATGGCAGCAGGAGATAGCACCAAATCATCTACTATGATATACGAATGAACAACTTGACCAGAAGTAGCATTTCGGTGTAATGGGCCCTTAGGAACCTAGGTATGAACCTCAGCTTTGGGTTGAGGGATTTTTAAGGGACCATTGGATGTCGAAAGAGGCTCTGTAGGACCTGAAGATGGTGACTCGGGGACAGACGAGACCGAGTTTGAAGGTTAAGGTCAACGGTAAGAGGTTGGTCAGAGTTCATCATGAGAATCTGGTAATCGGAGGAACCAGAAGGGGAAGGTTGAGTGGCTACCGGTGCGTGAGGTGGTTGGGTAGCCACGAATCTTTGCTGAGGGAAAGGATCGGTAAACATAGCCGGTTGAGAAGTAGCCGCATTGGGGGGAATAGTAGGGGAGGCATGCTGTCGTCGCAATGTAGCCTGAGACTCCCACATCTGCCACATATGTGGTAATAGGGGACAATCGTGAGTGTAACGACCGTAAACACCGCAACACGAACAAGGCTTATTTGTGCGAAGAGGCCTGTCCGGCTTGGGCTGAGAGCCCTGTTGTTGGTTAGCAGTGTTAGAATCAATACTTGAAGGATTAGATCCACGATTACCAGGGGTAGATTGATTTTTATTGCCTTTCTGCTTCCTTTGAGAAGAAGGAAGATTAGTCACGCCATGCTGTGTAAATACTTGCCCTGGAGGGGGTAGTAGTTGCTGTTGCGGAGGTTGAGAAGGCAAGGGAGGTGGAGGTCCAAATGCTGGAGGAGCTGGGATACCAGGATGTGGGTAAGGATAATGGTTAGGATGGGTAACATTGAGTTAAGTAGGAGGTTGGGCAAAAGGAGGAGGCATGCCATATCTTGGATATATGCTACCTGGAGGGGGAAAAGTGCTGGAGGTGCTGGCCCCTCCCGGAGGGAAACCATAGCCCATAGGAGTTTGAGCGTAGGTATGCGAAAGAGCTCCAACAATACCGTCGATAGAGTGAGATTCCCCCTCGGCGTTAGTGCCACCTGGTCTGGTGAGGTCAGGAAGGACGGTATAAGCATAACCAGATTGAGCATAGATGAGGTCATATTTCAAGGCTATTTGGAGGGCGGCTTTTTCGATTTGAGGGAACTGGGATGCGACATCTTTGCCAATGGCAGGTAAGAGAGAGCGAAGGAAATAGTCCATGTAGACCCGATCTTCAAAGGTGGGAGCTCGACATAAACTCCTTCTTCTCCGCCATTCCTAGATATGAGCGGAAAGGCGGGTCGAAGATGATTGACAAAAAGAAGTAAAGAGTTCGGTACCAGTGTTGTATCAGAGAGGGAGATGGAAATAAGATAAGAAGGCTTGGGCAATGGTCGCAAAGGTGGTATGGGAAGAGGCGATCTGATCAACATACCATTTAGAAGCTTCACTTGTAAGCGTGCGTTGGAACAATTGAAGACGGATGGAATCATCAATAATGGAATTGGATGAACACCACATGTGGAAAGATCAGATATGGTTGGAGGGATCTTCACTAGCAAGGCCTTCGAACTTGGGAATGTTAGAGGGGAGCTTGGTTGGCATAGCAGGCCAACTAACGTCATGGTGGATAGGATCCTTGATCAACTGATTGAAATCGGGGAGACTGAGACCTGCCATATAAGGGAGCAAAGGGACAGTTGAGGTAGTTCCCGTGGTGATTCCACTAGTAACAGACCCAGCAGTAGGACTCGGGTTGCTGCTAGCGTTAGGCCCTGAACTAGACATGGTGAAGGTAACAAGGGGAGAACCAGAAGTAGGGGGAGAACCCAAAGAACCAGAAGAAGAGTCAGAGTGCAGACTCAAGGAAGGACTAAATTGATGACGGCGTGAAGGAGTAAGTCGACCAACCGGAAACTGAGGGTGAAGGCCAAGAAGTCTCTTGGATATACGCCTTGGGGGCGCAATGATGACGGCACAAAGGGAAGAAGTATAACCGAAAAAGGCAGGGAGGTGCAGAATCAAATGATGTCAATGTAAAAACAAGGGCAGAGAGGTGCAGTGTCAATTGATTTTAAAGTCTTTGCCTGGCGGTGTTAACCAGGCTCTTCTTCACTTAGGGTCAGTGTGTGGCGTGTGTTAATTTTAATTTTTAAACCCAGACGTTTTGAGAGTAAAAGAAAAAGTGTGCCGCATAACTGAAAATAAATCTGCAGAGAACAGTAAATAGGGCTAAAATAACAGAAAATTAACAGCTAACAATGCATCAATATAACCCAAGAAGGCGGGTCTCTCAAAACTAGTCTAAAAGAGGTAAAAAATCTAGTCAAAACACATGAAAAAGGGGCCAATAGATCTAAGGTTGGGAGGGACAGGGATTTAAAGGAGAAATCTATTGAAAAGAGGTGCAGAAAACAACAAAGAGGTAGAGGCAAGGTTGCTGCAACAAAGGAGGAAATCAGCTAAAGGTAGAAGGGACAGGGAGGTGACCCTAGAGGCAAACCCAAACAAAACTATATGAGGTGATTTTAAAGGGAGAAGAGCTGATCTAAAAGGGATTTGGGAATGAGGTATCAGATCTGAAAAGAACAAGGCTGAAACTCTGAAAATTCAGATGTCTGAAACAGCTAAAACACTTCCACAAAAAGTGGAGGGTACTAAAGCCCCAAGGAGCGAGATTCCCACTTAGTTGAATAGAACAGATCAGAAACAGGTCTAAACGGGCGGAGAAATAGGCTGGAAAACCTTAACAGAAGCTTCATACAAACCCAAAAAAATTGCTGGAAAAGTGCAGGAAAAAGTGTAGGTCGTAGGTTCTGACTTGCTTTCAGTCCAGGTCGCAGTTTTTGGGCAGAAAAGTGCGTCCTCCAGTCCAGGTCATAGGTTTTGGGCCAATAAGTGCGACCTGTAGATCCGGGTCTCTCGGCGGAAGATTTCAGAAAAAGTTGTCGTCTCAGCTGCGGCTGATGTCTGTCACCTGTGCAATAGGGCCAGAAACACACAGAAGTTAGAAAGTTTAATGTTTGAAGGTTGTAGAGTTGAAAAACACCATAAAAATAGGAAAAACAAAAAACTGAAGAGAAACCCTAGGGTCTAAAATAGCTAGATATGCAGGAATATATAAAACGACAGCGGTTGTCAAAGAAAACCTGTGTGGATTCGCCAATTGTTAGTATGAATCTTTTGTTGGAAAAAGAACACGTTAGCTACACATAACAAATAGCCCTAACATCAATTATGGTTGCCAATATCTTCAAATCTGTAGTTAGTTGATCAAGACAAAGCTGCACAAATCTAGATCTATGCATAAAAAGACATTAAGCAGTGAAAATAAGGTTTTTCTCCATGCATCCAATAGACAAGACAATATTTTTGAAATAATTTTTTATATTAAGGGAACCTGAGAGGAAAATAAGAAAGGTGTTTCCAATTCTCCTCAATGGGATGGGTTCTTGAAAGTCCTCAGCGATTCAGATCTAGCATTTCTCTCTCTTGTTGGTGTAGAAAACCCAGACAAACATAGAACTCAAAGGGAGCTCACAAAGAAAATAATGGAGAATGTGACAATGATAATGGCTCAAAGTTAGACCAAGAGTATAGATCCAGAGTGATCTAATATGCAAATGAAAGGTGACAAATGAATGGGAAAACCCTTCTATTTATAACAAAATATTAGGGTAGTCTAGGACTTGGTGCATGAATAAAATATTATTAACCAAATTCTAGAACCACCTTTTAGGAATATTTTATTATATTTGTTGGAGGGAAAAAGTATTTGACTTGAGTCAAATCCCTTTATTTGTAAATAATAAATAAATAAATGATTTATTTATTATTTTAAGGAAGTGGTTGAATGATAATTAAATAAATAATGGTTTATTTAATTATTTATAAATGATTTAATCATATTTAACAAGGAATATTATCTAAATAAGATTTAAATAATTATTCCTAGAAAATAATAAGCTAAATAAGGATTTATCTAATTAATTTCCTTGTTTTGGGTTAAATATAATCAGGAATAATAATTAAATTATTGTTTAATTAACTATTCGATGAGGAAAATCAAACAAATATAGATGTGTTTAATATTTCCTTTTGGGGTTTTCTGTTTAGACCATAAACAACCTAATAAAATTGTTTTATTAAGTTATTTTACATAGTGAAGGAAATTTTACTTAGGGTAAAATTGGTCTTACATGGTGTACTTGGGTCCATCTAATGATAATAGGTTAGATGGCCAAAAAAATGGTGTAACAGAAA
>JAXQQM020058664.1:0-42660 GCA_034641835.2 Pinus albicaulis
AAATAATAATAATAAATAAATAAATAAATAAAATAAAATAAAATAATAATAAATAAATAAAATAAAATAAAATAAAATAATAAAAAATATAAAAAAGGACCGAACACTAACTATCCTCACATGAATCAAGTAAAAAGTCAAAAATTATAAGCGAACAAAAATCAAAAAATAACAAATAACAAATAACAAATAAAATCAAAAAATAAAAATAAAATAAAGGATATAATGTATAAATAAATTAATAAATAAATACAATTAAAAACTAGAATTAAAATAAAAATAAAATGAATTATTTTTATTTTAAATTATACCTAAAACAAAATTATAAATAATTACGGAAAAAATAAAAAGGAATATAGTCGAAAGAGGAGTGTTGAGGACAACATCAAACCTCTTAATAGCGAAGACAAGGATCTCGTAAGACGAATGTGTACGTCATTTTGAATAAAGCCAAACTACCTAAGAGGAATTTAAGTAAAGAATAATTAAGTGCCACGAAAAACTTAAGAGGTAACGAGAACATTGTCATCTCAAAAGCGAGAGAAAGGAGGAGCTACTATAGTAATGGACAAAGAGGAATGTGTTAATAAAATGAGGAACACCTTCATAATAGTGGCAACTATAAGAAAATCGAAAACCCCATCTCACAGAATCCAAGGTCATAAAGAAGGTCAAAAAAGCCATTAAAGAGTCAAATACGGATGAGAAAATAAGAAAGCGCTTTATCTGCAAGGATGGTGAGATCACGCCCGCATTTATGGTGCACCCAAGATCCATAAGACGAGACGGATAAACAAAACGAGAAAATTGAAGAAATTAATAAATAAATCAAAACGATGGCATTCTCACATGGATACGCAACGATAATGTTGGGTACACGCCCTCGAGTGACAGCGAGTCCGGTCCCTCACGGAGCGGGGAGATACGATCTCGATGGGAGAGATAGCGAACACCATGATTTTATCATAATCTATCCTCCACAATCCGAATGCGACCATGAGACGCACAGCAAGTGAGCGCAAAACCACGCTTCCTCTGTTGTCCACAGTTCCCCTCCACTGCAGCTATAAGCAACGAAGTTAATAAAGGTGGCATCCCCTCGCAATCGAATCTGGACCTGGGAGTGAGAAACGAGGTCAATGTGCAAGCTGCCTCCGCTGACGAAAACCAGATCCACTCCATAGCAGCGGTAGGTAATGGGTACAAAATTAAAAGTCAAACTAATACTACGTGTGAAGACAAAGATACGTCAAACAATGGATCTTATCCACTAGCGTTTGGTTACATTACATCAAAAGACAGTGGCATAGATTCCGTGCACGGCAAGGAAGTTTTGAAAGCAGGTTCGGGCAGCACCGCGTGTGAAGACAAAAATGTGCCAAACAATGGGTCTTATGAACCAACGTTTAGGCATGTTACATTAAAAGATAGCGGCATAAGTGACTTTTCTCATAGCAAGGGAGTGTCAATAATAGAGGGAGTGCCAGAACGGGTAAATAAGGTTTGCAGCGACGTAGAGTAGGGGCTAGGATTGGACAGCAACACGTATCTAATGGTAAACAATACCGTGAGCATAACAAGGGATGGGCCAGACAACAATGAGTCAGATATTCCACCATTAATAAGATACGAATCTATGGAGCAGGAGTTCGGTATAAAAAATACATCATCGGACAACGTCTATAAAATAACGTAGTATGAAAACCCTGGGAGCATATCACACATAAATAGCATCAATAAAAAAATTGTGAATATCTCTTCACATGAGTTAAATAATATAGAAATGGAGGTTCTCAGAAAGGGTCTCAATTTCGCAATAGCTCCTAGTCGGATTCCTAAAGAAGTAATTATCTACGATATTGAGGACAGCATCAAACCTCTTAATGATGAAGACAAGGATCTCGTAAGACAATAATGTGCCGTAATTTTGAATAAAGCCAAACTACCTAAGAGGAATTTAAGTAAAGAACAATTAAGTGCCCTGAAAAACTTAAGAGGTAACGAGAACATTGTCATCTTAAAAGCAGACAAAAGAGGAGCTACTGTAGTAATGGACAAAGAGGAATATGTTAATAAAATGAGGGAACACCTTCATAATAGTGGCATCTATAAGAAACTCGAAGAAAAGCCCATCTCCAAGGTCATAAATAAGGTCAAAAAAGCCATTAAGGAGTCAAATCTGGATGAGAAAATGAAGAAGTGTCTATACCTGGATGGTGAGATCATGCCCCGCATTTATGGTGCACCCAAGATCCATAAGACTGGCGTACCGCTGAGACCTATTATCAATACCATCGGAGCTCCTACTTATGAATTAGCCAAATTTGTGGCCAACACCCTCGCCCCTCTGGTCGGCAAAACTAGTTCATTCATTAAAGACTCCAACCATTACATTGATTTCATTAAAAAAGCCAAACTAGATTCTAGAGATAGAATTGTGAGCTTTGATGTTGTTCAACTCTTTACTAAAATCCCTTTGGATGAAGTTGTTCAAGTAGTTAAGGAAGTCGCAGAGCCCCAGACTGTGAGGCTTGCTGAAATTTGTCTCCGCTCCACCTTCTTCACCTTCCAAGGTGAAATATTGGAACAAACATCAGGAGTGGCTATGGGTTCTCCATTGTCACCTATAGTGGCAAACCTCTTTATGGAATTTTTTTAAAAGAAAGCTCTTGACTCTTACCCATTGAAACCTAAATTCTGGATCAAGTTCGTGGATGACACTAATGTCAATTGGTCACATGGAGACGAAGAATTAGAGAACTTCCTGAACCACCTCAATAGCATTTCCAAAGATATACAATTCACAATGGAAGGTGAAGTAAACTATCAGATCCTGTTCCTCGACATTCTACTCTCAAGAAATGAGGACTGAACCCTTGGACACAAGGTGTTTAGAAAGAAATCCCACACAGACAATTACCTACATGTTGATTCACACCACTACCCTGCCCAAAAGATGGGGGTTCTGTTGACGCTTTTTACAAGAGCTTTTAGAATATCAAATGATACTCATATTGATGAAGAAATAGAACATCTAAGAAGATCGTTCATGAACTTGGGATACAGTAAGAGAGACATCAACAGAGCTATTCAAAAAGCGAGATCCAAAAATAGAAACAATAATAAAACTTCAACTGACTATTTTGCAACATCAAAAGCATACCTCCCCTATATCCAGGGGGTCACAGACAAGATGGCCAAAATTATAGCTAAGAAAAACATTAGAACATCTTTCAAACCTCTAGTGACCATCAAACAAAGGATGAAATCTGTCAAATATGACCCCGACCACCTCCAACAAAAAGGGGTTTACAAAATTAATTGCTCATGCGGAGAGTGCTATATTGGGGAAATAGGTAAGACCTTCAAAATAAGGTTTAAATAACATGGGGCTGACATCAGGTTGGGAAGAACTAAAACCTCAGCATTGGCAGAACACTCTAATAAAACACGTCACCACATATGCCTTGAAGATGTTGTGATCATTACCAATGAGAAACATCATTTTAAACACAAAGTATGTGAAGCCCTTGAAATCATTAAACACCCCCACAACCTTAATAGAGATGGAGGCCTAGAGATTAGCAAAAATTGGTCCCATAGTCTTTCCCACAAATAAGCTTACCCTCCCTCATGTTGTAGGTCGTCACCTTACCCTTATGCCCTCTTGGCAGTGTCCCTTCCTTGTTTGCTTGGTGTATCTCGCTTATTTGCTAAACCTCTCTCCATATCTTTACCTTCTACCCCCCTTTCCCCCTTTATCGTCCTCTTGTCACCCTCCTCTCCAACCTGATAGCTTTCTTTTCCTCTTTTAAATAATAACTCTCCTTGACCTATTTCCCCCCCTTTTTTCTCCTTTTCTTCCCTTATTATTTGACTCCATAGTGAGGCCTCACTTCATTTTAATGAGCCCTTTAAAAACTGTTGGAATTAATCCCCTCTTATAATACTAATTAATTAAATCCCCTCTATTCCTACCTATAATTATTACCCTCTTAATATATTAAAATACACCCTATTAGTTACCTCCTTAATTTAAACAAGCCTCCCCTTGTTTAGCATTAATAAAGTAATATTAAAAATTTAATATAATTTCTTTAATAAAATAATGGTAATTTGATCCCTAAAAAATCATTTATTACTATCCTATTACATTATAGATTATCTTAGAAAACATCCATTCTAATTTTATATTAATAAACAAAAAGAAAGCATAGTTAAAATTTCTTAAATATCTCTTATTGTAAAAGGATTAATTGTATATTAAAATATATATATATATTATTAGTATTATAAAAAATATTACCCCTATTATAATATTTAGTAGTATTATCCTAAAAATTTAAATTTAATAGGGCAAAATTGTAAATTCTATTTATGAATTTAGCAGGATTAAAAATTAGAAATATTTTAATAAAGCAAAATTATAAATTAATTCTAGTGTAATAGATACAAATATAATAGGAAACAATACTTTAATTAATTTTCAATTATTAAGAACTGGTTAGCGATTTCATTTTGCTTTCACTCCACTATTTAGTAACCCAGGTCTTCTCTCTTCTTAGCAGGTTGTCCTGATGATGAGTCTTGATATAGACTCGAAACGTAGACTAAAAAATGACTATTGTGGATATTCCGATTCTTACTTCTGAAAAACTACACCACAGTTATCTTTTTCTTTTACAGCTTTCACAAAGGTGATATCCATGTTATCTTCAACCTTGGACTTACTTCTTTCCCCTTCATAGCCTATCCCGGTCTTTATAAGAGGAGATCTTTGAGCATTTATTATTGTTTCCAATTGTTCAGAGCTTTTCATTCGTGGAATATTCATAGTTAATTCTCTTTGGGCCTTTTCTAATTTCTTTTTGAGGTATACAACTTCTTCTTCCAACTTTTCACTCTCCTGATTTTTCTCCTTTATTTCCCTTTTTAGAATATCTTCTACCTTCTTAGCTTCTTCAAGTTATACTTTCAATTGAATGATGTTTTTCGAACTTGGCTCTTCCTTTACATATTTTAGGACAATGTCTTTCTGTTTTCTGCTCTTGAGTTTAAGTCTGTCTATTTCCTTTAGGGCACTAATTTGCTCCCCATCAAGATTGTCTATTTCCTTTAGGGCACTAATTTGCTCCCCCTCAAGATCAACCTCACCTTCTTCTTCATCTTCCAGAAGGTATCCTTCAAGCTCTTCCTTGGCCATCAAAAAAAAATTTAGAGGTTCCTTATTCATTGGAGGATTCATCTGAGCTTTCAGATGCACTGCTATCTTGCTGAGCATAAAATGATTTTCTATTAAATATCTTCCCTTTCTGCGAGTTATTTATTTGTTTTTTCTCTGTCTCTTATGGCTAATTCTCTACACTCTTATGGGGACATTTTGAATCATAGTAGCCCACTCTTCCACAATTAAAGCACTTAAATGGAAGTTTAGCTTTGTACTTACCTATGCCTCTATCCAATATTTTGAAGAATTTGGCTTCTTCTTCATTAGAGCATGAGCATGTACCTTATTTTTCTTCTATGCATTTGTCTGCCTTGAAGGAAGCCTCCCTCGTGTTCAAATTCCCTTTAGGAATTCTCATCTCATATGCTGTTAGGTTCCCAAGTAATTGGTTTCTGGTTAAGGTTTCCCAGTTTTTTGTTTCTTCTATGGAAAAACCTTAGGATTAAACCTGGATAGTAGAGATCTCAATATTTTTTGGACTACAACACATTCTTTAATTTCTTCTCCTAGGCCTATCATGATATTCACAACTTCTACAACTCTTAAGAAGAATACAACTATATCTTCATCTTCATTCATTTTAAAGTTTTCAAACTGAGTTCTGTGTGCTTTTAGTTTTTCCATCTTCACCTTTGTATCTCCCTCATGAATGTTTCCTAAAGTATCCCAGATATCTTTGCCAGTCTTATTGTGCATTACTTTGATAAATTCTAACTCACTTAGACCGCTCAAGAGTGCATTCATTGCTTTTGCATTAGCTTTGAAATTTTGTTTGGCTTCTTCCTCAGCATTTGTATCCTTTGGTGCATATTTTTCTTCCACAATAGCGCAAACTTCTATTCCTAGAGACATTAAGTATGTCCTCATTCTTATTTTCCAGAAAGCATAGTTTGTGCCATTGAACAATGGGGCTTTTTTTGTTGAACATCCTTCTAGGCTAGCCATTTTGGGTACTTAGGACCTCCTTCCAGTTGGTAAATTGTTACTAGAGGAACTTGCTCTGATACTAATTGATGAAAACTTAGCTAAAGTGAGGGGAAGGGGGGGGGGGGGGTTGAATCAGTTTAGTACATTCATGGACATTTAAAACTCTTTTCATTCAACTCATTTACACCATCATTTCATAAGCAATTTAATACATAATGATTCAACAAACTTAACGTGTGGACAACAAGTAATTAGATGATCCGGATTTATGCAGGAATGCAACAGAATAAACATATAACCATAAATACAGATATGCAGCGGAAATAACACTTCATTTCTTTAATATCAAAGAACTGAAATTTGCTTACAAACAGAACGGAAATAAAACTAGCTAGAGCGCTGGTAGCTATCTCAGAGAAGAGATGTGGCGGCTACAGGCCTCTGAACTGAGTTACAATGAGGCTTGAGGGCCTATTTATTATTGAGAAACAATGGAGAACCCTAAACATCCAAAAACCTAACCCTAGGAGATGAAGCGCCAAAACTATGGGCCCCGTTTGGGTAAATTGGTGTTTCAACTTCCCGGGGACGTAACTTTGGCATACTATCTTCGTTTGACGCTCATGATACATCATTAGAAAGCTCTATCCGAGGACTACAACTTTCGCCACAAATATCATTCCAAAACAGAATGATATTCGCTAGAGGCGTGATGCCCAAAAAACGCCGTTTAGGGCCTCAAAACGGCTCCGGAAGTTCAGGACCCGAAAAACTGCTAAAAATAGTAAGTTATGCCGAAACTGAAAAACTGAAAGAGACAATGGTGGGGGCCCAAGTGGAATAGGCGGGTGGCCACCAATATCCACCTGGATCATTAGACAAATTAAAACATCACATCAACACATAATCATCAAGCACATAGACAACAGATATAAGTGGAAACCCATACGGGAGGAAACCACATCTTATTATTGTTGTGATGCAAAGGCAAGCTCCAACTCCCTCTCACAACTGATTTTTCTGTAGGCTCCAACCTACAGGAGGCTACTACCTCAAATTATGCAAGCTACAACTTGCAAGGAATCTCCAACTCCCATCTATTCTCCGCAGGCTAAAACCCACATGAGGCTCCTACCTCAACCAACTCCAACTGGATATATATCAAGCTACAACTTAAAACGGAAGCACAAACTCCCATGTATTTTCTGTAGGCTAGAACCTACAGGAGGCTCCTACCTCAACCAACACCATATGGATATTTATCAAGCTATAGCTTGAAAGGAGACTGCAATCCCCTCACTCAACATGAAACTAGAATGTTGAATTACCTAGATATTAGCTCTGTCACACTCTTCTCCACTGCTGCCTTTTCAGCCTTCATATATGCTTCATATCAGTTCATGATGTGCACAACATTTCTATCAGCTCTTTCTGATTCTTCCACTCTCCAACCTTCTGCAACGCTCTTACCTTCTTCTGCTCTCTTGCATTTTGCAGCTTTCTAACCTCCCTTTGCACTATGATATTACATGTTTTATACAGATAACTACATGACTGTTTGCATTCTACAGGGAATACGAAGTGAACATGCCTGACCCTATGCCTTCCACCCATTCGTTTCCTCATTCTTCAATTCAGGTTATTACATTAGAAATAATCATTACAGCACTCATGGAGTTTTGCCTATGCCTACATAGAATTGCCTTTGCATCACAAACAATATAAAATAATAAATGAATTTACATTTATAGTTACAACAATATTTCAATTCAACCCTTTCAGCTTCTTGCTTTTCTGTTCATTTTATCTTCTTTTCCTTTTGTCCCTTTGTCTTCTCTACCGTTCTCATTTCCTTTTTTGTTCCTGCTGTTACATTTACACCTGTGCAACATGACCGTCTTCTGCCCGACTTGACCCAGTTGGTATGTTTCCAACAATGTCATTTTAACTATCTTTTGCCCGACTCTGCATATTCTCTTTTCCCTGCAGCATTCAGCCTTTTGATTAATAAATTTCGTTTATAGCTACAATGTTCAACCTTTTTGCACGCACTGTCGGGTCTCTCTATCTGAGTCCATTTTCCATGCGTTCAGGCCTTTTCTTTGTAACCCGAGTCAACCTCCGCTTTCAAAATTTTCTTCATAAAAACAGTGCAAACACATTAAACCTGGACATGCAATATGTTAATATTTACCTCTGAACGATATCGCATCCGACTATCTATCACATTTTGACGTTCCATAGATTTTACATTACCATCTCCTTTTCCTCCTCCGATGTGATTTAACAATGGAAATGCTTTACATCCAGATTTTAAATCCTTTGGATTTCACCTTTGAAACTACATCGCATATGGGCCTCTTTATCGCACTTCGCAAGTTTTAGCTCATAGCAATAACAATTTTCTCTTATCATATGCGATATGTGATGTGCGATGTGCGGTATGCGAATGGGTCCCACACCAGACTTTAAATCCTTTATGGCTTTGTAACTCCATCATGTCTGCTCCTCTTTATCACACTTCGTAACTTTAACAACTTACCTCCCCACAACTTCACAACTTTAAGAATTTCGCAATATTTGTGATTTCGCAAATCGCCCCAAAAACCTTATCGCATGTCCAACCTTTTAGAATTTACCATAATGGGTTTTCCTTATTTTTTGCGGTATGCAATATACTTCGCATTGCAACTTAAAACAATTTAACTTGCGATTACTTAACACATAAATATAAATTCATTGATTGTGATTTTCAATATCTTCGAACACTGTCCTGTATGTAAATAAGCACGACTCTTCCCTTGACCTGCACACTGTTCTGAATGTAAAATAAGAACGACTTTGCCCTTGACCTGCGCACTGTTCTGAACATAAAATAACATGACTCGACCCGCTATTCACAACTGTTCCACGTTGCTGCACGCGTTTATTACTTTACTTAAGCACGTTCACGACTCTGCCCACTCGTGCATGAATTGACCCAACATGTTCACAACTCGACCCAAAGTTGATGCCTTTGTTGCGTTTGCTCCTTGATAAAGATTCTAATGTTGCTCCTCTCTGCTCCTTTGCCTTATATAATGATCTAATGCTGCTCCTTTCCTCTCTGTTGCTCCTCTGTATTTCTTTTACTCTTTTCTAATCCTCTGCCTCTCTTTTATGCTTCTCCACTTAACTTTTTCCTTCTTTGCCTTATTGCTCCTTTATACTCCAACTGATCCTTATTTGCTCCTTTGTTCTAAATGATAATTCTAGTGTTGCTCCATTCCACTCCTTTTCTATAAGTAATAACTCTAAATCTTCTCCATGCCTCTTTCCCGCTTCTCTCTCCTTTAGATTATACTTCTAATCACACTTCTTTGCCTCTTTGCTACACTTTCTTTGCTCCTTGCCTCCTGGTAGCATTCTCAACTGCATCATTGCGATCTCCTCCTTTGCCTTATTGTTGTTGCTTCTCTTGCTCCTTTGCCTTAATGACAATTTTGGTGTTACTCCTTTATGTTCCATTGCCATCAATGTGATATTTATAACAACAACCATTTTCTTAAGCGAAATCACTGTTGGTGATGAAATCAGCTTTCTTGGGAGTCCTGTGATTTGGCAGATTGGCAAGCCAAGTGATAGGGTAACATCAAACCAACTTTGGAGCCCTGGGACCTAGCCTTCCTGGACTCAGAGAGGGCTCTCTCTATTATGCAAAGGATGTAAACTTGTTTGCTTTTGTATATTAGATTTTAGGCTACTTGTTAAGTATGTTTTGGTTTGTTTTAGGTTTTTTGAGGGAGAACTGATCAAAGGATAAATAGATAAAAGTTTGTCGGATCAACTGGGCTATGGGGTCGAAAAGGTCGAGATTATCTCAAATGGTGGACAAGGTATATTGTAGGGTCGATTTGGTCGAGTTAAATGGATTCTTTGGATGTAAGTGAAATGAGATTGACACTAAGTTTGTGAAAGACAAAGAGGTTTTAAGCATAAATAGTTTTACAACAAACATTCATGTGGTAGGGCTAACCATTAATCACTATAAATGAAACTCAAACTGATATATGCATAAAATAAACAATTAGGCGATGCATAGAAGTATACGACCCTCTAACTTTGGGAAAATCACCTTTAGACTTTTGAGAAAACAAATAAGAAAAAAAAACAACTCAACCTATGAAGAGGGAACTCCTAAACATCATATTTTGTGTTATTGGGAACTTTGAAATAAGACTGCAGAGCATGGGCAAAGGGTAAGATCGAAACAAGACCTCTTTGGCTTAACTAAGACAACCAAATATTCAGAGAAAGATTTCAGTGATGGGGTTTTTATTAGCTATGAGTAAGCAGGGCATACCGTGAATCATACTAGATAGCATACATAATAACCGTTAATGAAATTGATAACAAGTTCTTAGGGTATCAAAGAGCAGTTAAGAATTCTTTGACATAGCCAAGAAAGAAGAAAAACATAGAAGCTGTAATGAATCAGGAAACTTGAGGTGCCTCCATGGGCATGTCTCAAATCTATTCTTTAATGACCTACAGCAAGCAAGAATCATGAAAACATATATGATAAACTAAGGAAACATAACAGATAAGGAACACAATACCATTCATCAAGCCATGGTATCCTACAAACAGTCCTCCTCCACCATCCAAGTCAAACAAGAAATCATCCACTTCATGAGAAAAAGTATTTCTTCAAAGCTTGTAATGCTATGTATTGCTCTATAACATCAATTTCAGCCTCTGGTTACAGTGCATTCTCTTGGATTATATAGGCCAAAGAGAAAGAATCCCTCCTAGAGCATCTAGAAGGCCATTGGCCTAATACAAATATCTGATTTTGTCCTTGAGGCTTTGCAAAGCCCAAGGCATAAAATATATTCAAAAATATCTATTTAAGCTAATAATAGAAAGAAAATTGAATTTTAATTACTGACATGGAGATAAAAATAGCTAAACACACATTTGGATGACCATATTCAGAAAACTACTTTTTTAACCAAAATGCTACAGGAGCGTAGCAGCAGAAAGAATCATGTTTTACAGACAAATTTTGAGGGACCTCCCAATGTCAAAACGAGGCCCGGGATAGCTCGTTGGAAAGCCCTGGATGTCTAGTTTCTGGAACTACTAGATTTTCCCAAACTGATTTTTTAAAGTCTGTCCAAAGGTGGACTGAGTGAAAAAACCTAGGGGGGTCTCATCTGTTGATATGCGAGGCAGAAAGGTGATTTTGACTGATTTTTGCCTCTTTGAGGGACAAAAACACCTCCTTTGGATCTGAAAATTTGTGAGTAGCTGCCCCCAAATTTAATACATCCAAAAAAATGACTTTCATGAGCTGAGGATGCTCCTAGCACCCATGGCAGTGCCTAGAAAAATGTGCAATTAGGGCCAAAAAACACAAAAAACAAAATCATGTCAAAATTTGCTCAATTTTGGTGAGCAAGCCCCTTATGGGTTCCTAGAAGCATGCAAGGAAGCTGAGGACAATATTTCAAGTCTAGATATGCCTTTCTCCACTTTTTCTACCAGGCACCTCTTTTGGGCAGTTTTGAGCCTTTCTTGAGCAAGTTTGAGCTTTCTTCGAGCAAATTGGTTCAATTTCTTGTAGTGCATGGTCATCTTCCTTTGCAGACCCAAGTCTCTGTTTTCTTTCTCTAATTTATCCTCCAAATGCTTGTTGGCTCTTTCAAGCCATGATTCTTTATCTTTTTCTATTTCTTGGGCGAGCAATTGTGTGAGAGGATAAGATCGAACAAGGGCTCCTTCTTCTTCCTTCTTTTTCTCCAAAGCTTTCCTAAGACCCATAGTCCTAGGCCTTTTTCTTATTGGCTTCTCTTCTTCTTCAGTATCATCAAATTCACCCATATACTCTTCAAGCTTGACTTGTGCTTTGTAGGCTTCCCTTTGGTATTTGAATGCCCGGGCCTCATAAAATGCCATTTGACCACTCATTTGTTTATTTTTCATTTGTAGAACATGTATGAGGTCCTTTGACCTTTCTAGATCAGTTTCTAAGTCATGGATTTTGGCTTCTCTGTTTTGCAAAAGAGACTCAAGAATTCTAGCTTCATCATCTCCAGCATCACTGTTTATTTGTATGATGTCAAACTCCCTTTCTTTTTCATGACTACTCTCCTGCTGTTCAAGTTTTTCTTTACCCTTGCTTTGGGTAGACTCCTTTTTCCTTTTTCTCTTTGGAAATTCAACAATACTCTTCTTAGGCAATTTTCCTCTACTTCTTAGCGCCCTAGTGACATTACTAGTCACTGCTGCTTTGGAGTGGTTTTTTCTTTGTAGACACTAACCTCATGCCTGCTTTCATAAGACTGCTCTTTTTCACTATCAATCATGGGAGATGTTTACTTTTGAGGAGTATTTTGACTTGATGGAGGAGAGACATAGTGAGTGGAGGGTGAGGAGGATATGTGGGATGGGCCATGAGATGAAGAGGTAATGGCAAAATCTGGATGAGAAATTAAAGTCTCCTAGGACACTCCTTTCTTTTCAAGCTAGTTAAGGATGATGATTTTGATGAGAGAATGATGGAAAAGACTAGCTTGTTGCTGAGTAGGAGGTCTCTTTTGAACAAGGGAGGACATCTTGTCTATGCTTTTGCAGAGGAAGAAAGGTAGGTTTAGCAACTGAGTTCTTGTGAAATGCATGAGAAGCCTGATGTGATAAGAATAAATCCGGGAAAAACTCCCTTCACATGTGAAATACTTCATGATGACTCTCATGAGGGGGGCATAGCTGCTCAATAAGTGAGAAAAAGGAAATATAGCTTGTCAAGCATCCTGATGGTCTAGTTTTAAGAAATGTTTATAGTGATTTAGATCTAGGTATGCTTGTTTGAACCACTTTTCTCCTATATAGGGGATCTTAGTTGCTTTGGAGACAGCCCTAGGAGTGAGTTTAAAGTCCAGACTTGCCAGGTGGACATGTTTTCCTTGCAACCTCAGGGCGAACAGTTGTGCTAAGGGAGGGTAATTGGTGACCTCCTGGATTTTTTGGAAAAAATCAAGGCAGCCCACCTCATGGAAGTTAAAAAGAACCGAAGGGGAGTCATTAATCTCCTGAGTTGTAACAGGTCCAAACCTTTTGTGAAATCCACCCTTGCTGGCCTTCTTTGGAGGCATAGTTTTGTTTAGGATTTTCTTTCACTCTTTTATCAAAACAGGCTTTCAAAATGAACTAGAAATATAACTCCTCTTTAAGCAATGTTTCTCTTTCTTAACTAGCAACCAGGTTCTTTTTAATGAAAATAGTTCTCCTTCCTAAGAACTGTGCCTTTTCTGCTTTGGAAACATTGGGTTTTCCCTTTTCAAAACTATGTCTGGCTTCTTAAGCAAAACGGGCCTTTCAACTGATAATGATCCCTTTCTTAAAAACTAGGTTTTTTCTATTTACTCAACAAGCAGGCCTTTTGTAGCCAAACAACAAACCCTCTTTCATCAATCACTGTCTTGTTGTATCTTGGCAAACATGGTGGTTTTTAGGAATAAACTATGTTTTTTGCCTTTCATTTAGACTGTGTTTTTCTTTGACAAAACTGATTCTTAACACCTCCCAAACTCAACAATTTAGGCAAGGAAAACAGAAAAGTACCTCTTTAAAAATGTATTGGCTGCATTGGAAATAAGTTCACTGGACAAGAAATCCGATTTGAGGTGAGATGGATGTTTTTTGAGCGGTGCTACGCTCCTGTGCAAAGGCATGTAGCACCTGCACGCACTGTGGATGTTGTCGGGTCGGGCACTGGGCGCCTGTTGAACACCGGGCGAGCCGGTTGGTTGACACACACACACAGGCGCGTCGTGGAATCCTATAGGCATGTCACACCGTGTGTAAATTTCTTCTGTGACCGCCCATAGGCGCGTCGCGTCGCGTCTTGAAAACTATGCAAATTGCTCGCTCAGGGCTTTGAAAAAACGTTTTTCTTCTGCCTGTTTTCACAAAGGAAAGTGAACCTCATCTTTAAGAGCTTTTATAGCTCCTTTTAAAACGTTTTTGAACGCCCTTTCTTCCCTCCTTTTGGTATTTGACATTGTGCCCTTGTGTTTGTAAAGACAAATGGTTTTCTCTGTTTTGTTTGAGGGCTTGCCTTTTACCAATTTCTTTATCCCTTTTTCAAAGGTGTCTCCTTTGAAGATTAAACTTCGTGTCGTGAGTATGCTTCTTACTGAGAGATACACAAAAAACATTACCATGTGTTTTTTATGACAGTTTCTTTGAAACAAGTGTTGTGTTTGCCATTTTTTCAAAACATTGTATCTCTCAAACTTGTCTATTAATGACACCTTTCTTCAACCTCAGTGTTAACAATGGAAACCTGACCCTCTGCTCATTTCGAAGGAGGTCATATGCAACTGTGGGAAGTGGGCCCTCTGTTTGTTATGAAGGAGGCCTTGTCTGACAAAATGCATGGGCGCTTTATGTATACATTAGGCTTTCAACCTCTTACAGTTTTCTAAGGGCCTATCTCTGTTTTGTAAATGAGGAATGTTTTTTAAACAAACTAGCTTTGTAACTTCTCTTGTTTATCATTTGCAAAATTTCTCTTTAAACAGAACCTTGCCCAACCTTTTTAATCAATTGAAGAAGTTTCTCTTCAACCCTTGAACCTTGTAACTGTCATCTGATGTAGGTACTAAGCACAAAACTTCTTGTTTTCTCTGTTTATTTTTAACTAGGCCATTTAGGGATAAAATGTAATCTTTCCACTTGCCACTCTTGAATATCCTCAAACAATTGTGGGCCCTCTGCTTAAAACTGCCCATTACTGACAAGTTTTTTTAAACAATGTCAATATTTGATGAATTTTGACCCTCTGCTTATTTGAAGGAGGTCCTCTTAAACATAGAAACTTCATCTATCTCAATACTATACCTTGTAATATATGTCTCTGCTTTGTACTATGTCACTGTGAAGTTTTCCTTTAGGGAGTATATACTGCAATTGGTACAAGGGGAGTGCTTCACTGCTAGACATCTTTGAAACAACTCTTCCCTTGACTGTGTTTTCACAGGGTGCAGTGAAAATGTTTGTGATAGTCCTTCAAAGCTTAGTTCATGATAAGATATAAGGAGCATATGTTCTTCATTATGCCCTCACCGTAATTCCTAATTTTCTTTAAAACTCTTTTTGCCAGAAGACTACCGTTGTTGGTTGTATAAGGCTGATTTGTAGGGCTGGCCATAATCTGCACTTCTTTTGACTTGCATAGTAAACTAACACAGCATGAAACCTTCTCCTGAGGTGCTCTTTTTTCTCACACTCTGCTTGGTATCATCAATCAATACATCCCTGCAGAGATGTAAAAACAGATGCTTTTTAAGTTTGGAGGGTTTCTTTGATGTTTCATGGGGATCATGCCTGATCTAATCATATTTCTTCAGACAGGGAAAACTCCTTCTCTTTTCCTAATTTGAACATTCCTAAGCCTTGCTAGAAACAAAACAAAGTGACCTCTTTGATGGTGCATGACCTAGGGATGGACAAGGGTTTTGGCTTTGGAAAATAGCAAGACATGATGGCTGACCGATATTGAAGACATAGTTTTTGGCTTAAAACAGTCTTGCCAAGGAATTTTCCCTAAAACACCACCACCTAGACCTACATACTTTGTCATGGATTTTGAATGGCTTCTTGGGCATGAGTAGGTTATCACATGACAAAGTGATCAGTGAGAGAGGGGTAGACACTTTGTTAAAAGTTAAACAGTGAGTTGCATGAAAAACAAAGGATTTTGATGGTAGAGAGGCAAACTTATAATAGCTATGGACAGGGAGGCTTTGCTGAATTGTGATAGGTAGGGCAACTGAAGGGTTTTTCTCATTATAGGCTGAAGGAGAGGGGTAGGAAGACAAAAATTTATTTGAGGTATTTTCTAGATGACAAATTTACAGATACAGATTAGCTTCTAGAAAACTCAACCAAGGAATCTAGTCATCAAAATAGGTAAAAATATTGATGACTAACACCAATGTCGCAGAAATTAAGGTGAAAACTGTATATAGATAAAGCAGGTGGGACCATTTACCCTGACAACCTGCTTAATTAACACGATCTGGTGCAAGTAACTCCACTTATGCCATTTCGAGTGAATATTACCCTCCAAAAATGTTTAAGTGAGTCTAGTCAATGTCTGTTCTAGGCACAATAGAGACTTCCCCTCCGCTTTCACCTCTGGTAATAGCCCTAAGATTATGGTCTCTAAGTTCACCACTTACAACAATTCAACATGGGGGGAATAGTATCATATTGGATGTACATGCAAGGACATAGTAATAAGGTTCAATCCACTTGAAAGTTCCTCAACATGGGTAATCTAAGGTTTACTTCCAAGTGACTCGCAAGTACCTTTCGTAACCGTTTGTAATGTGTGAAAAACACTCTACCGTAACCAATGAAGTGGTGTCGATCACTCCATTGGGTCCAATATGATCTCGTGCTTGACTCCATTGTTAGAGGAGCTTCCAAGATAAAAACTGCAATAAATGGATTTATTCCCTACCACAAGATTCTACTGATTATTTGTAGCTTTGGAAATTCAACTCACTTCCCTATTCCAAAGCCCTACAACTTGATCTATGTAGGTGGAAAGAGCCTTCAAAATGTAAAAATTCTAATCAATTTTATTAACATTGTGTTATTAAGTTGTTACTTACTCAGTAGGTAATGGATGTGAAACTGATAATATTATGACCTAACTCAAAAAAACTAATGCAATCGAATATGAAATCGTAATCCTTTCATTCCATGAATTTCTAGTTACAGAAGAGTAAGAGTCTTTTTTATTTTTCAAATAAAAAGCGAAACTAAAATTTCCGCAATTATCTTTTCCAATAAAATTCCAATTTTCACTTTGAGATAATTCAAATGCACAAATTAAACCAAAACAAATCAAACAACCATGAAAATGTCATTTTATAAGCAGTCACTCTTAATTTTCAAAATGCATGGAGAAGTCAATCAAAACTTTGAAATGAATTTGTTCTAATCAATGCCACTATATCAATGATGTCTACAATGTAACTATGAAAATCTTCAAAACTGAAAAAGAAATGATTTTTGTTTTGAATTAAGCAAAGGAAGGCAATCTCACAAAAGCACTTAACCTTGAGAAACCCTACTTTCATCAAACTAAAATATCTTTCACAAATAATCAAAGTATTCACTTAACCTACTATGTTTGCAAGGAAAAAGACAAGGAGACAAAAATCTAATAACACCCAATCTCTTTTTTGGTAAATCCACAAGAAACCAGAGGAAACCCTACCCAAATTTGTGAAAATGAGTAATTCTCAAGAAAAATTCTTTTTGACACCCAAACAAACTCAAAAAGACTAATTGAAGGTCAAAACAAGTGTAATAAAGCTGTCAAAAACCAAATTTTAGACTTTGATAAAAGCGAAATCTATTTTTTCAAAAATTCGAAGGATGTGCATAGGTGAACAATTAAGTTCAGTGCGCATGCGCTCTATTGCTAAAGAAAAACAACATAGATCTACGCTCTGTTGTTGAAAAGAAAGCGTGCAAATAGAGAAAGATTAAATACAAAATAAAAGTCAGGCAAAAAAATCACAATATCTAAAAAGTCATTATCTTTTCAAGACCCATGCTAGGATATCAAAAAAGGGTTGAAATTCAAAACCAAGGAAAAGAAGGAGAATAAGATGATTCCCAATGAAGATGCCAATTTGTTATATTGGAATAATCCCTCTTGTGGACAAGAACGATCTCCCTAGATTTCCAACAAAACTTAGTAACATGTAGACAATCAAACTACTCTTTCCCTCGGTCAATATTTGCTTGAATCATAAACTAGAAAGGAGAGGAATGTAACCCATACCGTTTTACGACATGATTGATGAAGATCCTTGCTATGCCTAGATGCAGATCCTTAATGCTTAAAACAAACCTGCACACATAGAAACCAAAGGATCATAGGCATATACAACATGGATGATTCAATAACTCAAACTAATGATCAAGGAGATTAGTAACTAGCATCATTTCAATGGAAAAAATAGAAATAGCATAAACCATTTATGAAATCCATAAAACAATGTAGTGGGAAAAATAGTTCAATTGTATTAATTCAAAAATATAGAAGAGTCTCACAACCTTTGCCTTGATGAGCCGAAGCTCCTCCCATAATTCTACAATCATTTCCTTGGATGATAAGCTTCTAACCTAATTTGACCAACATAATTCTACCTTCACCAACCTCCCTCGACCATTTAGCCTGTAGTTGATTTATAGGCCAAAAGGAGGAAGTTTCATATCCATATCTCAAGGATAAGATCCACTAAAGGTGAGATTAGGGTTCCTTGAAGAATTGGAATTAGCTCCATGATGGGAGGGGATAGGCTCGAATTGGGATATATTCACCCAAAAAGGCTTCTAGAATTAAATTTTTAATTTTAATTTTTGTTGAGTCATGTGCGCAATCTATAATGGAAGACAGAGTGCAGTTTTGCGTGGGTACTAATGGTAGGAATTGCAAATGCGCAGAAACTGTCTAGGAAAGCATGGAGGTGACTAAAAAGTATGTTTTTGTCCCCATTACCCAGAATTCTTGATTTATTCAAGGTGTTTAAGTTGTTGACTTGCAAGGGAGTGCTTTGGAACACATGAATTTGATGGCGAAAGATCCATCTCTTCAAGTCACGAGTTAGTTTTCACATTTAAACGTAACATAAGAAACATAATATCATATAACTCATACAGGCATCATGAAAAGCATAACAAAATATTTGGTGACAGAGTTCACCCCTCCTGGGCTACATCTCCAGGCCTGCCAACATATCTAGACCGCTCCATATATTTAATATAAAAAGGAGGACATAAAGTTTGTTGATGGAAACATGTGGCTATTACCCCTACAAGGTAATGTTCTCCTGCAAATAACTCTCACATAAAGCAACAACACAAGGTATCTCTTACAAAGATCTTATACTCCAATTGAAATGAGCTTAAATGAGCATATGAACACTTCTGAAGGTGATAAAACCCCTACAAGGCCTTCTTCATGCTCAAACACCTTCAAGAACTACTTCAAAAACCTAAGTGATCCATACACCCTTTGTCTTGAACCTACAAAAATACTCATTAGATGTGCTCAAATTATAAAATAGAGGTCTAAATTGGATCCAAAACATCTAAAAACCCCTATATAGACTCTTGTTGAGCTCAATTTGGTCAAAAACTCAACAATATATGGCTCTTAAGCTCTTCTATGAGTTTTACTGTTAACTATCCTACAAATCAGACCAACAGCCTAAGTATCCTACAAACCTGCCTTGTTTTTCACTAACGGAGCAACATCTTCTCCCACTGCCGGTGCATTTTGTAGGAACTTTAATTTCTCTACTGACCCCTTAATTCCAAAAAACTAGTCCATATGGGCACATAGGGCCACGGGTTGGGCCTTAACACCCTCCCTCGTCGGCCTAGCCCGTGATTGGTTGGGCGACGGTTGTATGGGCACCACAGGACCACGGGATGAGCTAATTGGTTGCCCTTCCTGCTAGGCCCCTTAAATACTAGCGTCGAGCCATGTGCATGTTCCATAGGACCTGGGGATTGACCCTCTCTCCATAGCGCCTCCGCACTATCTCCAAGCCACGGTTTGGTGCTGTTAAAGTGACCAAGGACGAGGCTCTAAGCTAGTCCTCCCTCTTGTTAGTACTCTTAAAATCCGTGTCTGGTAATGTGTTTGGAGTTGTGACCTTGGGTCGGGGCTAAGCCTTGAACTCTCGGCTCGTCCACTTGCGGTTTCGTGGGTGTGTGGTGACCAGGGGCCAAGGGCTCCCATATGGTATTAAGAACCACCATAAGGGTCTGTTGGTAAAGCACTGGAGTTGTGGGCATGAGTTTGCAAGTTAGAATCTTGTGGAGGCTTATCTGACCAAACCATAATTTTAATACACGAACGGGGTGCCACGTGGCAGCCCATGATTGGGCCACATGACACCATATTACTAGTCTAAATCAAACACCACAAACCTATAAGAATGCACCAAAACCAGTGAAATGAAGGATGAAAAGTGTCAACCTGTGATTGGAGCGTACCCTGCACAGTCCTTATGCTTACTCACCGTACAATCAACCCAATCAACTATCCAGTCAAAAGACCTGCTAAAATTTTAGTTGTTGGGCCAAACTGTCAGCACACGATAACTTTAGCATACAGTGTCAGATTGAGGTGAAACATCACATCGTTGGATTAAGAACGATGAACACTTTTATTTTTCGTTGGTTTCAAGACTTTCTGGGCACTTTCATTTTTGAGCTAAAATTTGATCATTTGATCACATTAAGACCATTTTTATGATTATATATGGGTTTAGATTTATTATTTTTCAAAGCATTTATTTTAGTATTTTGAGTAAATTTATTATTAAATATTAGAAAAATAACTCACTTATATCTAAAAGTTTGATGAGTTTTTTCATGTTTGTAGGCATATTTGAAGACTCCAACGAAGTCATAATTGACCACTTAGCCTCAAATTCGAATTTCCTCTTCAACCCTTGAAGATTTGAGATAATAATTCAATCACATTTGATGGAAAAAAATCATGAAATTTTTTATAAGATTTCTTGTCAAATATTTTAGAGATTTGTGATATATATATATATATATATATATATATATATTAGCACATGGTTGTAACCACATGAGGCATTTGTAAATCTAAGAGAGATTTGTGGATCTACATTTATTAATTAGTTATCTCAGTTTTTGTATAAATAGGAATGCCTTATCAATTCAAAGGGGGAAACTCTTGGAGCATACATCCAAAATATGATTGAATAAAACACATTTCGTAAGTTCTCGCATTATTTAGTTTATAGTTTTATATTCTTGTTTTGTTATAAGATGTAGTTCTATAATGCATGTAGTTTCATAATCTATGCATTTTTATATTAGTTTGCTTATGTTTTAAATTAGTTTATTTTGTTGATTAATAGTATCATTTTGATTAGTGTTGCAAATGTGAGACTTAGCACTTGATCAAAGATGGTGATCTAGATTAGTAGCAATTTTCGAGCAGTCTTATCGTCTCCAATCCAAATCCTAAATGTTTATATTTGTAACAAAATGCAAGACTTTAAGAAAATTCTATCTTTAATAAACTCAAAATGCACTTCCTCAACAATGATGCGAAAAATGTCAGACTAATTTAGATACCTAAAGGAGGAAATAATTTTTATATCAATCTAGTGTTCATAAACTTCGAAGCACACTACACTATGTAATGAGTTAAGTTAGATTGGTTGTCACTTCTAAGTCAAAACTAGTAACTAAGTTATGGAAGCATGAAATAAATTTTGATCTAAACACACAAACTTGAAATGGAAATCACACTAACTTGACTTAAGAACACTTTGGACCGGGAATACTGAGATTTCATACATAAATCCAATTTCTCTATGAAATGATGTTCAAATTGTCAAGATTTCACCCAAATGTTGGGAAACAAAATTTTTCAAAGGGGTTTCCAATCTAAAAGGTTTATTAATACACTAGGGCATTTCTTTCTAATGGAGGCAAGTGAATGCTATGGTATTCTTTTTGTCAATCCAATTAATTTTGACCCAATACTATTTAAGAGGTCAAGAATGCACTGCCATCTTCTCCATTAGTGAGAGTGAAGATGGGTGGCCACTCATAGCCTTATACTCATCCCTTTAGCTAACATGTTCTCAAACCATAAATATATTCTAGGAAAACATTGAATAAAAGCGGGGAACTATGGTGTTTGATAAATTCAAGGCACAAAAGGCAAAGTTCTCAAGAAGTTAAGGCATTATTTTCTTAGCAAGTTGTCGAATGGCACTACTGGTGTTTTGGTTACTTTGGCTAATCAAGTTGATCCTTCAAACAACACCTAATCTATGATAAATAAGACTTATAAACACACTTAAACCTACAACCAAAGATATATTATATTAATGCAATAATGAGTGAGTGTGGTTGTTATTTGATATAATGAGATGTGGTTGATAGTAGCTAATTATTTTATACTAATAATAACTTGATATAATCACACCAAGAAAACATTAAAAACTTTAATAAATAGGTAATACCACAATAAAATAATAATCAAAGATCAATTATGAACGAAGGATCTAAAAATAGCTTGAAAGCTTATTTACACAAGGGCCAAGAAACTAGTTTCATGACTAGTTTTAAACATGAGTGTACGAGATACAATTAGAGTATATAAACATGAAAGATGTGATAATAAAAGCATGAAAATTTTTCTTACCAGGTTAACGTACAACAAGGAAAATAGTGTATTTGCTTGAGTGGTGGGGGCCTTGCCACTGCTCAACAAGTACACTTGACTTAAAACCAAAGGATGAAACTTCAAAAACATTTCTTAAATTGATCAAATTTACTAATAATAGGTTTGAAATCCAAATCGAAGCTCTCAAGTCAAAATCTGAGTTCTCAAAATAATAGCATGCTTTGGCAAGTCAATTTTTCTTGCCTTTATAGGAAAAAATTTAACAACATACCCAACAAACTTGTTCTAAATTAATTACAGTCTATTATAAGAGTGAGATCTAATCCAATTGACCTTGATTCAAACTTAGATCCTCACTTAGATCCTGAATCTAATCTCTAACAACAAAGGATCGAGACTGATGTTATATATTTTATCATAAGTACCTGCAAATATAACAACAAAGGATGATTCACAAAATCTACTAAAATCTGCAATTTTCTTTTACAATGCAGTTAATTACGTATTAAATTTTAAAAATTAAAAATTCAATAAAAATACCATGAGAAAGTGTTAATGTAGGAAAAATAGGGAAAATATTGTCATAAATAACAAAAATAGGTGTTTTGAGGCTAAAGAAGTAAAAAACCATAGTAAATTTTTGATAAAAAGGAGGAATGAGGTGAAGTATGTCCTTGTACTTATTCTAAAAATTTATCATAAGTTGCATCAAATTGTTTTGGTTACATGTAAGAGAAGGTCCATAATTTCTTTATGAGATTGTGATAATTTCCCCTTTGCCTTCGGTTTCTTCGCAAGTAGCTTTGCACTGAAATTCTTGTTTTCAGCCTTTAGTGTTAGTTCCCTACTCAGTCAACTCTTTTATCTTCTCAACATTCTTTTGTATATCTTCTTATGAAAAAAAGGTATCTCTAGGATAGGTGGATTCTTACCTTTTTGCTTCTTCCTTGCCTCTTGTTGTTTATCTTTTAATGGTCTTTTTTCACCTATGGTAGTGTTTCTCCCTTTTTAGAATCATGTTGCGATATATTAGAATATTCTTGTTGGGTTTCCAAAATGTCATATTTTTCATTCACTTTTAATCATATCCCACTATCTTATAACAATACTTTAATACCATTTTTATGTTATATATGAGTTTAGACTTTTTATTTTGAGTGAATTTATGATTAAATACTAGAAAAATAACATGTTTTCACTTATATCTAAAAGTTGGATGAGTTTTGTGATGTTTGTAGGCATATTTGAAGACTCTAGCAAAGTCATATTTGACCACTTAACCTCAAATTCGAATTTCCTCTCCAACCCTTGAAAATTTGAGGAAGATTTGAGATAATCATTAAAGCACATCTGATGGAGAAGAAACATGAAAATTTTGATAAGGTTTCCTATCAAATATTTTAGAGATTTGTGAGAGTATATGTAGAGATGTTACTTTCTAGATATTAACATAGGTTGTAACCACATGAGACATTTGTGGATTTAAAAGAGATTTGTGGTTCTACATTTTTTAATTACTTATCTTAGTTTTTGTATAAATAATAGTGTCTTCTCCATTCAAAGGAAGGAACTCGTGGAGCATACATCCAAACTATGATAAAATAAAACACATTTCATAAGTTCTTGTGTTATTTAGTTTATAGTTTTATATTATGTTTTGTTATAAGATGTAGTTTTATAATTAGTGTAGTTTCATAATCTAGGTAGTTTTTTTTTTTTGTTAGATCAACATTAGCATTTTTCTTAGTGTTTCAAGTGTGAGCCTTTAGCAATTGACCAAAGATGGTGATCTAGAGTAGTATTTTCAAGAAATCAATGTCTGATGCAATTTTTGGGAAAACTAAGACAGATATTGACAAAATAAAAAATGGAAATAAAAAATGGGTTTTGTGTAAAATGAGCCCATTTAGGTGATACACGAGAATATCTTCAAACAGTCCACGGTTTTGGATATATCCTTGGATCTTTCAAATGGATTTTCCTATATTTCATGTTGCGGCTAACAAATGTAACAATAGAAGAAAGGATTTGAACTATCCATCAAATTAAAGAAGAAATCACTAATTCTGGACCTAAATCATTCTAGTTGTTGAATTCTTCGCACTTTTCTAACAATTCTTTAATCTTCTTAGTTAAGAAATAAACTACATTACAATGAACACTCAATTTAGGATTTGATTTTTTTTTTCAATGCCTTTATATGCTTTCCATTTTAATTTCTCGCAAGTGTGAACAATACAACAAGTGGCTAGATACTAATGATTGTAGTAAAAACTCTATTTTATATGCAAATACTTTTAAAAGAGTTGGAATATTATTTTGCATTATCTACCCAACAAAAATCATTAGAGTCTAAAACAATTGTATTAATAATTAGATTGATTATTGAATTGCATTTGGTCGAGCGAGCTTGTTTTTTATGCTTTTGGTTTTCATAGATTTGCATGCTTGCATAGATTAAGTTTCCATGCTTTCATAGATTAAGTTTACATGCTTTCATTGTTTGTCAAGGTTGTCATTGATGTCAATATGCCATTGTTTGTGATGATAAATATTCTTGTGATACGTGATGTTTCCCTATCCTCATGTTCACCCTAAAAGAAATTCCTATGTGCATATGTCACCTAAGTCAATATGAGGTCAATCCTTTTATGAAGTTAACCCTAGGGAAATTTATATTGACCCTTGATAACATGCCCTAGTCTCATGATGTTCTTTACCTTGTATTCCATAGCATAATAATATACATTGATGAATCCATAGACCTTATCTATATGATGACAAGTCCTCCTGATTGATTCTCATAGTGCCCTTCTTTTTAAGGAAATAAGGATGCCTATCCTAATGGAGAACACAAGTGAAGAAGCCCTAAAATCTGTCTTAGAAATAAAATCCTAAAGGATGCCTAAAATGAAATAATGATGAAATTTTCACAAATGTTATTATACTGATGATGAAATAACCTTATCTAAGGGTGTAATTGGCATAGTATTGTAGAGGAGGTCAAACCCTTTCTAACGAGCTATTTCACTCCCTCTAACTCCTCATAAGTTGAGATAAAATGAATTTACAAGTTACAATAATTCATTTTTTAGGCAGCCGACCTAAGCCTACTTATGCAAATCGGCCTTACCTCCAAGAGACGTGTCCTTTCACTATGAGTCAAACCCAATATTAATATAGGTTCGTACTCCTCATTCTGGCCATCAAAATTTCGGTGAGGATCACAGAAATTCAAAGAGAAACAAAAAGAGGCCAAAGAGGACTTTGAAACCACTGTTTGGGCATTTTTTTGGCTAATATTTCTATATTACAGCTTGGATTAATTACAGTAACTTGTGGAGGAACTGCAGATTTCGAATTTGTGGACATCATTGTTGAAGGCTCAGGAAAAAACCTTCTTTGGCTCGGTGTATTGGTGTTAGTAATGCTGACAAAACCTTAGTCCAACATTAAGAAGATTCTATACCCTTAGATATGAGACTAGAAGACCTGTGGAAACCAAATTTGTGACTAGAAGGAGTGCAGACCTAAGAAAATAAGATTGTAACAAACATTCATGTGGCTCGGTTGTATTAATATATTGCAGTTCGGATTGCAGCAACCTCTGTGCCTCAGACTTTGAAACAACAAACTCGATGCTTGAAGGACAATTAAAATTAAGGCTTGGATTAGACCTCGGTTAAAGGACTATGTTTAAATTTCTGTGGTAGGCTAAGGATATATGCTCCACTCAAATAACCACCTTTGAGATAGCCCAATCACAATTTAAATAACCTTTTTTTAGCTCGTTCTTGTATTTGTGATAAGGCTTGACTGTTGGAGAAAGTGTGATAAGCTCGGATCATGGTGGAAGTTCCATTGAAGTTTTTAAAGTGAGATTTGTCCCTATAAAGAGCTCATTAATTAAGGAAATGGTCCTGTAGCTTGACATTGTAGAAGCTTTGTCCTTGAAGAGCAGTGTATTGAGAATATTTGAGGTCTTGAAATCTAGAAGGTTTTGGGGCATCATTTGAGAAGGATTTGAAGAATAACTAGAAGGACAATCGAGGTAATCTTGAAGATTGTTTATTGTACATTCTTGTAGTAGCTTATTGAATACTCTTGAAGAGTATATCGGGGTAGACTAATTAAGACAGTTTGGGCTTTGCACACATCACCAAAGCATTATTGAAGGATCCTTGAAGTCTCAAGATCATTGATCACTTAAGAGTATTGGAGCATCTCTAGTGTCATTGGAGGTCTCTTGAAGTCCAGTGTGTAGATTTTAGGAAGACTTATTGATAGGTGAAAACTTGAGCAACCTATTGAAGAAATTTCTTGGGATAACTAATTGAAGACACCTTGAGGCATCACCAAGCATTGATTTAAGTCTTGGAGACACCCTTGGATATCATGATGCATTTAAGCCATCATGATGTGACCTTGAATATTATGTTTGGGTACCATAGAGAGTTGTGGAGACACCTTCATGTCAAGACAAGTTGTCATTGACGAGCTAAGTTCCTTGGAGATCATTTGAGGGCATTGTTGAAGGTGAAAAGATTGACAGGGCTCGTTAAAGAAGATATTGGGAGTCATGAAGAATCACTAATCTTATCTTGACAAATTGAAGTTGTGGGTTGGATACCTAAAGGGTAGGATTCCTCAAGAAGACCAAGTTGGAGCCTATACCAGAGATAGGGTTGGAGCCCTAGAGGTCGGAGCCTCGTGAAGTCCAACTCGATGCTTGGAAAAGTAGAGGTTGGAGCCTCTAAGTGACAAGGTTGGAGCCTTGGAAGATATGGTTGGAGCCCTAGAGGTTGGAGCCTCGTGAAGTCCAAGTCAGTGCCTCGCATAGTACATGTTGGTGCCTGGAAGGATTGAATATTGGTGTATTCATCTAGGGTTGGAGCCCTAAACATTATTGTATTGAAATTATTGTTAAAAATATTTATTCTTGTTGTTCATTTTGTGTTCTAATTATAAGTGATCCAACCAGTAAAAATAACAATTTAAAAAAAATATATTGATTCACCCCCCTCTCAGTATTTCCAACATTCATAGATTAGATTTTCATGCTTTCATAGATTAAATTTCCAATGCTTTCATAGATTAAATTTCCATTGCTTTCCTAGATTAAGATTTCTATCGTTTTCCTATATTAGATTTCCATTGCTTTCCTATATTAATATTTCCATCACTTTTCTAGATTAATATTTCTATTGTTTTTTCTCTATTTGATTTCCATTGCTTTCCTAGATTGAGATTTTGAATTATTTTCTAGATTAATATTTCATTTCATGTCATTTTATTCACTTTCATAGAGTAAAAATTTCTTTCATTTCAATTTATTTCCATTAGAATTGAAAGCTAAACTCCTAGCATATATTGTGTCATATGATTAACAAGTTTACTTACTTGGATTGATAATTTAATGCAATTTACAACATAATTAAATTGACCAACATAAGTATGTTCTCATACTTATGACTAAAACTTATCTTGAGTTGCATCACATTGTTTTGGCTTCATGTAAGAGAAGGTCCACATTATCTTTGTGATATTGTGATGATTACCCCTTTTAGTTGGGTTTCTTCATGAGTATATTTATTTTCAAATTATTCTTTTCAGCCTTAAGTGCCAATTCCCTATAGTTCCCTACTCAGTCACCTCTTTTATCTGCTCAATATTTTTTTGTAAATCCTCCTTTGAGAAAGAAAGTATCTTTGAGATAGGTGGCTTCTTAGCCTTTGTCTTCTTCCTTGACCCTTGTTGTTGAAATTTTAATGGTCTCTTTTCACCTACTGGCACTGTTGATCCTTCTTTAAACTCTCGCCACAGTATGTTGGGATGCTCTTCTTCATTCTCCCACTGTTGTTTCTTGGGAAGTTCCTCCTGTTTTGGGGCAAGTTGCTTTTATTGTTTTTGTGTGGGATTATATTCTAGTTGTAGATCTCAGAATGCCTCTTCCTCAACACTATCAAAGCTCTTTACCTTTGGCTACTATTTAGTAGGCAGTCTGCACCTTTCTTCCATCCATTTGTTGTTAGGTCCCTATATTACTAGTGTAGTCCCTTATTATTGTTAGTTTAACCCCCTTATTGTTATTGTTGTACCCATGTAGTCCCCATATTGTTATTGTTTTTCCCCATAAAATCCCACTATTGTTATTGTTGTGCCCTTACATTATTATTGTTAGGTCGGTTAGGATTATATTGTGACCCCATGGACTCCTATTTATAGAAAGGAGGTTTGGTTATTTGTATCATCCAAGAATTTTTCATTTATGTAATGTAAAGGAGGTTTCCCCCTCAAAGAGGCTGATTTCTAAGGCATTGATCTACCTTTTCTTCTATTTTGTGAGTTGGTTTCATTGATTTGGAATCATAGATTTGGATTCCAGGGTTCTGATGCTTCAAACATGTCATCGTGGAATTTTCACTGTAACTTATGTTCTATGAAGGTTAAGAAGCTAAACAAAACCCATTTGCAAAGAAATCCTGAGGAACTTCATGTAAAAACTTTAGATCTTGGTTCACAATATTTTTGAAGATATGATCTATGGAAGTTAGGGTTTTTGTAGGCTCATGAATTTCATCTCAAAGAGGTGACCTTGGGAACATCATCATAACTCTCTCTGAGCATCGGATTGGAATTCTATAACAAGTGGCTGAAAGTACACAGACTATCGTTTCTTGTGTATCAAATTCAGAGCCAAAGGAGGAAACAATGAGACATTTCATGTCATACAAGTTCGATCTACAGAACCAATACATAACTAGGACATTGTGGGAGATTGGGCATAACTTTGCCTTAAAGAATCCAAATCAGGTCAGACCTGTGGAATTGGAAAGAATATTCAGAGGGATACTAAAGGACCAAAGATAAAATATTATGGATCTGAAATTACAAAGATACATTAGTTTCAATATCTAGCTCCTCAAAAGCAAGAAAAAGGTGTGTATTTGTTTTTTTTTTTTTTCATAAGTCTTGTTTGAAAAATCAGTTTGAAGTGATTCCAAGGGCATATTGAAGCATAGATATCAACATTTGGTTCTAAAATGGACCCTAAAAATAATTCAACACATATTAAGCCTTCAGAAGGCTCTACTATGACTCATGATGAGGAATAATTGTAACATGATATATCAAAATTACAAGAAAAAGTGAAGCAAATTTCACTCTTGCAAAGAGTAACAAAAAATAGAATGGAAGCTAAGATGGATGGTTTGAAGAAAGGCATGGTGGCTAAGATGGATGGTTTGAATAATGGCACGGAAGCTAAGATGGATCAAATGGAAGCTGAGATCAATGAAAAAATGAAAGGCAACATGGAAGACATGAAGAATGATCTAAAATCAGACATGGAATGTTTGACAAAGTTGATACAAGAAATTATTCCTAATGGCGAAAATGTTAGGAAATTACCGCAGAAATAAAATATTTACCGAGAGAATAATACACATACAAAACCTAGCAACAAATCACATAAACATAAACACAATGTTTAACCGGGAAAACCCCAAATTCGGGGAAAAAACCCAACCAATGAAATTTCATTAAACATTGGCCAAAACCCTAGCCAATCCAGCCAAGTGAGCCTTCACCACTCACCTCCAGGCCCCTGCATTACAATGAAGGCTTCCCAGCCTTTGATAGGCTCTATTACATGCAATACCATGGGCCAAAACCATGGGTGCACGAAACCATGTGCCCAAAACCACTACTATTTACCCTAGTCAACTTTGACTCTATCCCGAGTCAAGTTTACCTAACAATTCCCCCCTTAAACTTGACTTGGGGATTATTGACTAAATCTAGCCAAACCTACTAGATGAGACAACCTCGCTCACTCTAGCTCTTCCCCCCTCAAATTTTTACCCAGGGTAATTGTTAACTTGACATCCCCCCTATCACCTAGGTCTAACCCAGACTTTACCAGTGATTTACCCAGGGGTACGCATGCCATGCCAGGTCTTACAGCAGTATGCCCATTTACATGTAAAACATTAACTCCATTATAATAATAATAATAATATTATTATTATTATTATTTTTTTATTTTTTTTATTTTATTTTTATTTTTAATATTTATTTATATATATATATTTTAAATTGTTGTTGTCCTTTGTGTAACCATTCTTTTACATTCATTCATGATGTCCTCTCCAAAGAGAACATCAATGTCCATATAAAAAGAACCCATCTACCGGATTACGTGGGTCACCAGCCTCTGTAACCGCCAGTCCTCTAGGAATTCTCTTCAGATACATGGTTCATCAATTTTAATTAATTCGCCTACAAATATCCTCTCTCATTTGACGTTCTTCAAAGAATTTGATTGACACATTCTGTCAAACACTTTCCTAGCACAATGGATTTCCATGGTTGCATCTCACTAGTGAAACCATCATTTCATGAGCCATCCAATATAATTTTAAAGTCGTTCTCATCATTCAAACGATGCACAGATTTAACTACACCTTGTGATCTGAACCCACTACCCGAGTGCTTCCACGTATGTACTACAAGGCTTCTAAGAATATAGTGATAGAATATCCTTTCTAGAGTATTTCCATGGGGTCTTCCATAGTTGTTTATCCACGAGGTTACCGCCCTTCAGACACACTCATTTATGTATATGTCGTTGTACATATACAGGCAATCATATACGTATCCACCCTGCGCTTTGTAATTGTCTCTGATAAGAAGCTAATCCATCGCGTACCGCGTCCAACAGAACACTGATTGTCCTGACTGCTTCACTCAAATCTCACATAGATCCACCATGTTCAATGCCGCATGAGACATCACCATGCCCTGCATGGAATTCTACCCATTAATGCATAAGTCATGGGCTAAAAATAACTTTGAACACACCTTCCTTCGTCACTACAACTGATAAGAACAAAACAAGTGCCTTCTTCATTTCTACCTTCGTCTCCTCCAAGCGGGCATTGTTGGGCAAAATTATACGAGTGTTGTAGCTGCCTTGGCTCCTGGAGAACCAATTGTCCTTCTGCGACTCCTCACTGCATTCGCCTTGGATGAAAAGGGTTCCATCCTCTATGACCACCTTAACCTCTTCTTTTCTCATGCCAGGCATGTCGAACCGCAGCTTATACGACTTCTCGTCTTCCAGGATATCGTACGGGGCTCGAAAATTCTCCACCAGGTCCCCATCGGTCCGAGACGGGAAAAAAAATCTTCGAACAGATGGTTGACATTGTCCATCATCTGCGTCAGAGTTCGACTCGCGGGGAATGGATCCCATATGTCTGTTAAGCCTAAGGGAGCGAAATCTCCCCCCTTACGACGCGGAGCTCGACGACATCTTCTCGAAGTTTCTTCAATATCCTTTCTCACACCAACAAAAAAACCTCATGATAGCGAAGACAAATCTCCCAAAATTTATTCAACCTTCACATCGATAAGGTTTAGACTTTTACTTTCCTCGACCTTCGAAACGAACACCTGCAAAACCCCATTCTTTAAGCTCGTTGCCTCCTCTAAATGAATTTCACCGAACTCGATATCGGACACCACGGTTTTCATCGGTTCAAAATACTCTTCTTTATCAATGGTAGATCCACACCAGATCTGCCTTCTTCACATGTAGATCTAAATCTTCAAACATCAGATCTTTGTGCCCAGAACTGCAAATAGATTTTGCAGTCAAATAAACCCTTGACAACAGAGCCGTCCCTCTGAAACCAAATATGGCTCTGATACTAGTTGTTAGGAAATTACCGCAGAAATAAAATATTTACCGAGAGAATAATACACATACAAAACCCAGCAACAAATCACATTAACATAAACACAATGTTTAACCGGGAAAACCCCAAATCCGGGGAAAAAACCCAACCGATGAAATTTCATTAAACATTGGCCAAAGCCCTGGCCAATCCAGCCAAGTGAGCCTTCATCGCTCACCTCCAGGCCCCTGCATTACAATGAAGTCTTCCCAGCCTTTTATAGGCTCTATTACATACAATACCATGGGCCAAAACCATGGGTGCACAAAACCATGTGCCCCAAAACCACTACTATTTACCCTAGTCAACTTTGACTTTATCCCGAGTCAAGTTTACCTAACAGAAAAGGTAGTAGAGGAAACTCATGATGAGAACAAAATAAATGTTAATCGTGATTTCATAAACTCTAATGTTGGATTGAAGACCCACCAAATTCCGAAGATCGATATGAGGAAGTTTGATGGTAAGGATCCCGTAACATTGATACTACAGATGGAGCAATATCTTGATCTCAATAATGTGCAAAACATACAAAAGGTACGCATTGCAACTTTATATTTAGAACAAAATAAATTTGTATGGTATCGATGGGTTTTCTCTCGTAAAAAATTGTCACTTGGTCATTTTTTACGGAGGAAATGATAACATGTTATGAGAATACAAAGAGAAACACCTTCTTTAGCCAATTGATAAGTCTCAAAAATAAGGGTCCAATGGTGGAGAACATTGAGAACTTCCAAAAATTGAATATAAGGGTAATTGATATTCCAAAGGAACACAAGATTGGTGTCTTCATAGTGACTTTAAAGGATAACATCCAACATGAGTTTCATCTTTTGGAACCTGATTCATTGGAGAAGGCATTAAGGTTGGAAAAACAAATTAAAGTAAAATTATGGCGAGAAGGAAGCCTACCACTCACATCTATAAAGATGGAATTGTTTCTACTCCTAGACTTCCACAACCTACAATGTTGACAACACAACAATTGGAAGAAAAAATAGCAAAATGGCTTTGCTATAGTTGTGATAGCAAATACCCTAAAGGTTATAAGTGTGTTGAGAATAAATTATTTTACATAGATTGTGAAGAGGAGGAAGAAAATGAATAAGAAACTTCAAAATAAGAGGATATACACCAGGAACCAACCCTAGAGAAAGAAGAATGAGTCCAACCATATCCTGTAATGCATTGGTAGGAATTAACACTCCTCAAATTCTCAAGATAGAAGGACATATCAAGAAGAAAAATGTAATAGTGTTGATTGATTCAGGCAGTACCCATAATTTTATTCATTGTAAGGTAGCTAAGGAATTTAATTGCTTCTTATACCCAGCACCGGAGTGTTAAGTGATGGTTGCAAATGGAGGAACTATAAATTGCTCTGGAAAGTGCCATAATATCAAGCTAACCGTGGGGGAACATGTATTGAATAGTCCAGTTATTTCCATTCCAATGGTAGGTGTCGATGTTGTACTAGGAGTACAATGGTTACAATCTTTGAGGAGGATAGCTTTTAATTTTGAAGAAAATTTCTTGAATTTTTTTTTGGAAGGAAAGGAAGTTGAATTATGGGGTATTGCGAGTGTTGATGGGAAAATATGTCCGGCCAATAGTAGGGGATCTCCCTGGTAGAAAGTCCCAATTAGACCTTGAACCGTTTGGAGTAGGGATCCTGTCTGGGGTGTGGGTCCGGCTACTGCTTAAGACGCCTTCCCTTCGGTCTCAAAAGAACCTGATTGAACCTGCGGACACACACTTATTCACATGATACAGAATACATGATTGATGCATTAAACACGAATAAAACACTATGCGTAGCGAGGCAATAAATAAAGCATGTACGCCTAAGGAGGTGTCGTTAGCAACACATCTTTGGGGTACTGCTTGCAAGGTAGTGTGACCACAAAAGAAATAGTTCTTTATGGCGAGATGTCCCTTTACTTTCTGAAAGATAAAACGAAATGCTAACAAAATAGTTCATTAACACTCATTAATAGAGCAAATAGTAAACTAAACATCATCAACACAAACACAGATAGCCATGATGCATAAATGATGCTATAGAGAGGGAAGCTTCATTAATCAAAAGATGTTTTGAAACTGTATAATAAAATACACATAGTGTTCGCACAACAAAACACATCATCCAACAAAGGGGTTTTAACAAGTATCTGTATTCATATGCACAAGAGTATAATATTTCAACACAATGCTATGTAGCTCTTGAGTCTCCAAAAGAAAAAGCACTTTACACTTTCCCCGTAGGGAGTTTTATAGCACAAAACTTGCCCTTTGGGCTTCTCGACTTTTCGCCTGCCTGCCTGTTGAGTTGCCTTGCGACCTGGAAGAGGTTGCGACATGCGACCTGTCTGGTGTGTGCGACTTGCGACCTGGATAGGCAGTGCGACCTGCGACTTGCCCAGGCGGTGCGACCTGCGACCTGCCTCTAACCATTTCCAATGCCTTGTTGCTACCGGGCTACGAAGATGGACGCACAATGGTGAGGTCATGGGCGTCAATCTGCTGCTCTTTGAGGAAACCTTGCCATGTCTGGTACTCTGCCACTATGGGGGAAACAAGAGGGACCTCCTCTTTCAACCGATGCATGCATTACAAAGCATTTGGAACTAGAGTTTCCCTTTTTTGTGAGATATGGTTGGAAAGAGAGGCAAGTTTGGTATAAATCCGAACTGGTGTGGCAAGAAACTGATCCAGATGTTCTTGATATGCTGTGGGCTCGGGGGTGGCAGCAGCTTGCTTGATAGGCTGCAGAAATGACTGGATTTCTTGATCCACTTGTTCCCAGGCTTTCTCTTCGTCCAATGCCCCAAGCGAAGGAATGTGGTGAAGAGTGTGCATCGATTCGATGCCACTGATCAGGTGGTTGTATGAAGACATTACTTTGTCCAGGTCCTTGGAAAGTTTGTCCTTAGACTGTATTGCCATACGGAGCTGGACCTTAGCATCCTGTGTATGAATCCAATCCCTCTTGGGCAAATTCTCAGGTGCCCGAGGGTATCGCACTGTCCAATCCATCATTCTGTCTAAGGCCTGTGAGGCCTCCTTGAGCTGCTCGTGCTTTTGATTAGTTTCTTCTTGTGCTCTTACCAATGGGGCGGCTGTTTGTTTGATGGTGAACATTTCTCCATACACCTGCCTCATGGTTGCTTCTAACACATCACACTCTTTTAGAATGGCTAGTGGGGTCGCGAGGTCGCAGGGCCACAGGTCGCGGGGTCGCAAGGTCGCAGAGTCGTAGTTTTCTAAAAATGAGTTTATTTGCGACTTGGCGACTTGGCCTTATGGATTATTCACTTGGTTTTTCTCTAGTTTCAAGGGGCTCCAAAAATTTGAAGTGGGGGTTTTTTTTGGGGGGTGTTGTAGGGGCTACAAAAAATGGCAATTCACTGGACGAACCCAGAGTCTGTGCCGATTATTAGTCTTGGTGGGGGGAGGGAAGGGTCTCTGCTGACTGTTTTCTTTTACCATGCGGTTGACATTGCCTAGCCTTTTGGCACCTTGCTGGGTTGCTCAATCTGCTGGCCTGTTCGGGTGTTGTTTAACCAAAATTCATTCCTTCAGGTCTTCGGACTGGAAGGGTTGGAGAACTCCAGGCGGCTACAGGGCCCGGTATGATTATTTTGTCCTCATCGTGTTGCTCCGCTACCAGCGAACCTCTCGGTCCCGACGGAGTCACTGCCTAGGAATCGTGAATGTTGCTCCGCTACCAGCGAGCCTGGTCAGTACCCCGGTGGAGTCGTTACATCACCTCTCTACGCAAGAAGCCTTTCTCAATCATTTACCCTTTATTAGTGTGCTATTGCACTTATTTTGAATGTGCCTGAGGCACTTATTTAGATGTGCTCGTGGCACTTATTTGAGATGGAAATTTAGCCTGGGCGGATGAGGGATCCCGACTTATTTTTCTTGCAGAGAGGTTGTTCCTGGTCTGGTATGAGGACTTTGGTTCTTCCCAGATACCCTGTCGTAGCATAGAGTACCTCTTTTCCCTTCTGATCTAGTTACCACTACATCGTATTTTCTTTGCAGACACCCTCTCAGACTGGCGAGGTAGGCTTCCCACTTAATGACTTGAGCTAGGTCATATGCTACCTTCAGGTGCAGAGAACAAGAAAGCTTTTGTCGCCTTCGAGTTTATCGGAAAAGGCCTTCCATCAACATAGAACCTGTTGCAGTGTGAAAATTGCGTGGCTCTAACAGATCCTTCCTTAAAATTTTATTTTATTTTATTTTATTTTTATTTTTATTTTTATTATTATTATTATTATTAAATTTTTTTTTTTAAACAAAGGCGAGAAAAGAAACTATGGTACAAGGATAATATAGCCCTCTAAGGGCTGCTAAGTGAAATAGTGTTTGAGGGCATGCCCGTTTACCAGGAGGACCTCGACTCGTCCCTCAAGGGTTTGCAATTTAAATGTGTGGGATCCTAACTTCTCCTTAATTTGGAAAGGGCTTGTCCATAGTGCTTGGAACTTGGAATGCTTCCCCTTTTCCTCATGAGCTTTGTCCCACTTTAGGACCAGGTCTCCTACCTTAAAATTTTTATTCCCTACGGATTTTCTATCAAACCATCTCTTGATTCGGCTCTGGTGGATGGCGAACTTTTCCCGGGTTTTTTGCCTTTCTTCCTCCAACTTTAGCAAGGTGTCGATTCGAGTCTGCAAGGTAGGGCATGGGGTACCATGACATTCTTGGGACAGCTGAAGGGTAGGGAGAGATAGATGGGGAGGAAGAACAACTTCTTTTCCATACACGAGAAAATAGGGAGAGGTGCCTAGGGAGGACTTGGGAGTGATACGGTCAGCCCAAAGTGCATTGTGAAGGGCATTGTGCCAGTTGCGCTAGTGGGACAGCAGGGTCTTCTTAATGATATGGATAAGATTCTTATTAGTTGACTCAGCTAATCCATTTCCCTGGGGATAATAATTTGCAGAATGTTTCAGAACAATACCATTTTCCAGTGCAAAATCATATAATTTAAAAGATGAGAAGTAAGTCACATTATTGATGGAATGCGTGAGGAATTCTATCACCTTCTGATCATTGATTCGGTGTAAAGGTGTTTCTTCGACCCACCTGGTGAAATAATTAGTAGCTGTAAGGATATACTGGTGTTGTTTGGAAGAGTGAGGTGTGATTTCGCCAATTACATCCAAACCCCACTGTTGGAAAGGTTCCTCCACTGCTACTGAGAGTAAGGGGGTGGCTGGCCGTGCTTCTCGGTTTGCGAACTTCTAGCACTGGATGCATTTTCGAACATATGCATGCGCATCTCTCAAAAGAGTAGGCCAATAGTATCCTACGCGCATTATCTTATGGGCGGTAGTATCTCCGCCAAAATGACCTCCAGCTGGTCCGTCATGCAGTTCAGTCAAGATTTTCTACACTTCATCATGTTCCAAGCAGTGTAACAGGACCCCATCGTAATTTTTCTTGAACAACTTCCCTCGGATCAGTTGGTGAGATGCAGCTTTGAGTCTTATCGCGCGTTTCTGCTGGGCAATTAGAGCAGGGTCCAGGGTGCCTTGGGCTAAATATCTTGAAATGTCGGAATACCAAGAAGGGCTACTTTGCTGAGGCACATGGTCACTCTGGTACATGTCGATTTCTTGTTCCCAACATTCTTCTTCAATTCCATGGGAAATTGCAGCTTCTGCGGCCATTTGGCATAAGCCCTGTCCTTTAACGGTGTGTGCCGGTTTAAATTCTAAATCGTGTTCTTGCAAGCACGCCACCCAGTTGCCTCGCCTCTCTCCTAGCTCCTACTGCACGAAAAGTGAGCGGACAGCTGGGTGTGGAACAAAAACCGTGACATGATTTTTCAAGATGTAGGGCCTAAAATGCTTGACCGCTTTGTAGACCGCATAGGCTTGCTTTTCGATTTCTGGGTAGTTCAACTCAGGTCCTTGTAAACCGGTGCTCATGAAAGAAATGGGTTGTTCGTCGTTGTTGCCATCTTTCTGCGTAAGGACAGCCGCAAGTGAGGAATCTGAAGCAAAAGTATACAGGATAAAGCCTTTGCCAAAATATGAACTTTGGAGAGAAGGAGCTTCAGCTATAGCCTGTTCGATTTTGTCGAAGGCCTCCCTTTCCGGCAGATTCCATTGGAACATAGCATTCTTTTTTATCATTCCTTGCAGCGGCCTGACTATCTGGGCGAAATACGAGATGAATTTACAGACAAAATTGATTTTCCCCAGGAAATATTGCATTGCTTTCTTGCTGCCCAGGGGAGGAATCTGAGCAATGGCTTTCACCCGTTCTGGATCAACTAAAATGCCTTGCTTGTTTATAATGTGGCCTAGCAGGTTCCCTTCTGCCACAGCGAAAACACTCTTTTTAGGGTTGAGCGAAATCCCATACCTTCTGAACCTCTCGAAGATTTGCTTGAGGTGGCGTAAATGATCGCCCCTGCGTTTTGAAAACACAGTGACGTCGTCCAAATAGACCACCACACTCTGCCCTATCAAACCACGGAAGGCTATATCCATGGCTCGTTGGAAAGTTTCCCCCGCATTGATCAATCCAAAGGGCATGCGCCTAAAAGCAAAGGCTCCCCATTTGGTCCGGAAGGTGGTTTTCAATCTATCCGGTTCAGCTACCAGCACCTGGTTATAACCAGAGAAGCCATCCAACAGGGAGCACATTTCAGATCCAGACACAGCTTGCAATATCTGTTCCATGGGTGGCACCGGGTAGTTGTCTTTGTTTGAGGCCCGATTCAGATTACGGAAATCTACGCACAAGCGGATCTCGCCAGATTTCTTTCGTACCGGTACCAAATTTGACACCCACGTGGAGTGACGAACTTTGAAAATAATGCGTGCATCCAAGAGCTTCTTAAGTTCTTTTAGAATCATTGGCTCCAAAGCCGGATGCACTTTTCTGAGTTTCTGTTGGAAGGGCTTAACGCCTTCATTCACGGATATCACGTGCTGAATGATCCGAGTATCGTACGTATGTAAATCGTCATATGTCCAAGCAAATACATCTCGATACTTCCGAAATAATTGGGTGAAGGCCTGTGTCTCCTCATCACTACAGTATTTGCCGAGGTTAACGAACTTTGGGTTCTCATTTGATCCCAAGTTCACTTGCCGATGTGCCAATATGGAACTTTGCACTTTGGTGTTTGGGGGGCCACAGAATCGGCTTTGCAGATCAAAGAGCTTTTCTAATGACACCACCCCCTTGGGCATGGGGTTCTCTTTGTGTTCATCACGCTCCTTCTGCAAAGCATGATCATGCTCCGCCTCGTCTATCGCCGTGTCCTTGAATACTTCAGCATTGAGCATAAATTCCAAGATCTATTGATCATTGTTAAAAACGCGTAGATTAGTAATGTTCTCTGGCACAGAGGGTCTATATATAACTTCAATAGAAAAACCATCCCTCAAAGGGGTAAATCTAGTAGCAGCATTAGCCAGAGTATCAGCTGCTGCATTGTGCATTATAAGAACAGATTTAATTCCAAATGCATCAAAAGCAGAAATCAATCGCCATACCTCTTGTTGATACGTCTTTAAATGTGGAGACAAACAGTGAATAGTGGTGCGTACCTGCCGAGTGATAATTTCGGAGTCTCCAATGACTTGTAGGCATTTTACCTTCAAATCCAGCACCTTCTTAAGTCCGAGGATTAAAGCCTCATATTCAGCAGTGTTGTTGGTGCACTGGAACTCTAGCCGACATGAGATTAAGAATTTGTTCTTCTGAGGGTCAAGCAAGATGCAGCCCGCACCAGCTCCGTCATGGGTCTTGGAACCGTCATAGTACAAGGTGCACATGTAATTTTCCGGCTCCTTCGGGGTAGTAGGCCGCAGAGGGATTTTGGCTTGGTGTGGGACAGCGGTGGCTAGCTCCTCCGCGACAAGCGCTAGTTCAGATTGGACCTCGGGGCCTACTGAAGACTGAGGGTATTGGTAACATCCAAATATGGCTTCCAGAAAACACATGCCAAGCTCCTCCTAGGCAAAGATGATGGGTTCATTAGCGGCATCCAAATCAGTCACGGTGTATTTCATATATGGTTCACTTTCGACCCTGATTTGGTTATTCTACCCTTGTAAGGAAGCCACAAGTGGGACCAGTCGGTGGTGAAATAGCCTTGCAACTTGCTGGACCAGTCTCTACTATGAAATAGACCGTATGCTTCAGGGATGTCAAAAACCACAATATCAATGCATTGATGGACCCTAGAGTGTGACGACAGATGGATGATGACATTATTCAACTCTCCTACGGCTGGCACCTGCGATCTACCGAGTTGTATGATCTTTGTGTCAGTTTTCTCTGGGCGAATGTTCAGCTTCTTACAGAAAGATAGAGGCATGACGTTTGTAGAGGCACCAGAGTCGACTAGACAGTTGTGAACGTTTAAGTCAAAAATATCGAAGGACAAAAGGAAAGGAGGAGTGGATCCCCTTGAGTTCGTATTGACGGCGTTTACTATGGACTGGACATCTGGACCGGCTTGCGCAGACGTGTTGCTCACAGTCTTCGTAGCTGAAGTATTGGTGAAAGCTTTTAGAATGAGCTCTCTTTGCTTGGTAATGCGGGCAAGCTCGTAGAGAGAAATATTTTCTCTTGTTTTTTTCATATCCTCAACAATATTATAGCTAGAATCCGGTTGAGGGCTAGGCTCATTAGTGGTTTTTTGGGATTCTTCTGGGAGCTTGCCCTTTTGACTTGCTCGGGTAATGTTATTTGCGGGCTTCTCCGGGGCAGATTGTTTTCCATTCCCTGGGGGCAGAATTTTTCTTAGGAAAGCCCTTTTCTTGTCTTCATAAGATTGCTCGGGAACAGGTCCTTTTCTCCTTAGACTATAATTCCGTACGGGTTGGTCTTTGGGATTGTCTGCCATGTTGATATCAATGGAGGTAAGGCTGTCCCCCCCTCGGATTATGTCAAAAGCTAGGATAGAAGACCCTGGTTCTTCGTTCGGGGGTGGATCCTCATCGTGATCGGAAACATCATCCTCCGTCACATCCCCCGGGGTTTGGTCATCTAAAAGCTGATTAACTACTGATGTCATGCTACCAATCCATTGAGGGCACATTTTTTCAGAGTGGGCAGCTTGGTGGAAAGAGCAGAAATTATCTTTCCCTATCTATTCCACATTGAGAGCAGTATTCGGGTTAGATGGAGGTCTGTTGGTGTTGGGATTTCTCTTTCTGAAAAAGGGTTTTGGTGGTTTAGTTCTAGTCGTGGGTTCTATGCCCTTTCTCCTTAGGTCAGAGACTTCATTCGTTAAGAGCTTGAGGGTTTTTGCCATGCTTTCGAAATCAAACGCATCTTTATCCCTATCCGTGGTCTTAGGAGTGGAGGACTGACCCTTTTTTGTGATTGGCTTGTGATCATCTCTCCCTTCGTGATCGATGGCTCCTATCGAAAGCATGTCTTTCTCCACAGCGAGAGAAACCTCATAATTAGCCGTAAGGGTGGTGCCTAAACTCAGGCTCAGATTCACCTCCCGAACCTGAGACCGATGCTTCTGACTCATGGCGAGAGTGTTCGTCTTGATATCTCTCACGGTAAGGAAAGTCTCTAAGATATCCCAAGTTGTGGACAGGAGGCCTAATTGGGTTTGTGTGATGGTTGTGGGCATGGTTTCATTGGCCTCGGCCTCTATCTCCTCTACCTCCAGCCCCACAGCCTCTATTTCCTTCACCTTCATTTCTGCGAGCTCTATTTCTTTCACCTTCATTTCTGCGAGCTCTATTTCCCCCACCTTCATTTCTTCAGCCTCTGTCTTCTCCACCCTCCCCAGGTGGGGGGCATGCCTGGTTGTTGTTTTGCTGGGTCTGGTTAGGCGGGGAGTTGGGGAAAGGTTTGGTGTCGCCAAATTCCTCGCCCTTTTGGAGAATCGCGCCGTTTTCCTCAACAGCAGTGCCGAGGTCTTCCAGCATGAGATTCACGAGCTGGGGTATGGTACTCACCAGGGCACCATTATGAGTGATTTTCTCAGTAGGGGTCCTAGTGTGGGCTAGGAATTCCATGATTGGGGTAAATCGTAAATCTCTGATAAGATATCGGGTAGCTGGGCGCAAGGCTCTCAACTGCGCTCTGGTGATTTCATAATATCGAGTCTCCCCCCTGGGATATCTTCCAGACAAGGAGGCATGGGTTCATCATTTATGACCTCCCCGTGGGGATTTTGTGATGGAAAGTTGGATGTATGCAGGGAGGCTGCCATCAGGCCCTCCTTCTAGCGCCAATTCTGTTGACGGGAAAATATGTCCGACCAACAGTAGGGGATCTCCCCGGTAGAAAGTCAAAATTAGACCTTGAACCGTTTGGAGTAGGGATCTCGTCCGAGGTGTGGGTCCGGCTACCGCTTAAGATGCATTCCGTTCGGTCTCAAAAGAACCTGATTGAACCTGCGGACACACACTTATTCACATGATACAGAATACATCATTGATGCATCAAACACGAATAAAACACTATGCATAGCGAGGCAATAAATAAATCATGTA